>ML314168.1:0-37565 GCA_005239505.1 Nicotiana paniculata | reverse complement strand
TATAAGAGGTTTTATTTCATCGTATAGTATCTCAGCTGGTGCTGTATAGAATTTTATAAAAAATAGGTTTCCTTTTGTAATTCTTTTATATGTAATGAATGCTTTATATATCTCTGGTATTCCACTTATTTCTTCACCATCATAGGTATATACTGTACTAAGTAATCCGTAATTGTAACATGTTTTTACTAGATTGGATCTGGTCTTTGGTTGGGCAATAAGTCTATTATATCCTTGGAGTTTTTGGGTTATGTAGTCTTGTGTTGGATCTGTTGTAGTAGTTGCTCTGGGGTTAAGGTTTAGAAATGTTTGGATTTTGTATATGTTTTCAATATAGGTCTGGGTAATATGGTTGTATATTTTCTTATTTTGGTGTAGACTGTTTGCGTAGGTTGAGGTTTGTGGTGGTGTAATTATTGTTTACTTTGGTATTTTTGGAGTAAATGGTTTATCAAATATGTTATTCAAATTGTCATTGGTATATGGTTTCTTATTAACTTGTTTACTTGTACCTGCATTTGTATGTAAACAAACATTGTTATGGGTTTTTCGGAGTTTCCCAACGTCTCCCTCTAACTCTGGAAATTTTGAGTCTTCCGATCGACTTAGCTCCGCATCTTTATAGTCATGCTGCTGACTTAGCTTGCTTTCTTCAAGCTGTTGTAATCTTTTTCCCATACTATCCATCTGTAAAGATAGAGTAGTAAGGATTGCAAATAAATCTTTTGTTTCTTGCCTCTCATCAGTTTGGGTACCTTTTTCTTGATAGGTAGTCTGCAATAACATTTTTGTCAGTCCTTATTACCTCAATTGTAAATGTAAAATTTTGTATATTTAATACAAGCCTTCTTATTTCCTTCGTTGTTACTGAATCTTGTATTTTCCGTGTTATCCACCATTTTACTTGTGTATTATCTGTTCTTACAATAAATTTGTTATAAACGATATATGGTTCAAATGCTAACAAACATTTATATAATCCAAATAGTTCTTTTCTATTTATTTCCCATTTTAATTGTGGTTCCGTATAAGATCCTGAATAGTACCTGCAGTGATGTTCTATTTTTTCTTTATCATATTTATATTTAAGAACTCCCCCATAGCTATGATTACTTGAATATGTTTCTACTATATAGGTAAATTTTTTATTTTCATCTGGAAAATATAATTTTGGTAATTCTTTGCATAATATTTTGACCTTTTTTATTTGTTCTTTATCTTTTTCATCAAAATGGTATTCTATATCCTTTTTTAGTTTTTTCTGCAAAGGTTTTAGGTTTTCTACTAATCTGGGTATATATTCTCTTACTTGGTTTATTAGTCCAAAAAATGATTGTAATTTCTTTTTTGTATAAATATTTTTATTGTAAGCATGTGTTATGGTTCCTTGGGTCGTATTTGATGTCCTGGACAAATATCATGCTATCCGGTACCGGCTCCGTACCAAGGCGTCCGGCATGGACAATGGCAGGCGATAATACAGGCACGACTGGAGGAATTCCAGTTTAATTGCCAAAAAATGTAACTTGATCATTTCAAAGCATTGGTTATGGTTCCTTGGGTTGTATTTGATGTCCCGGAGAAATATCATGCGATCTGGTATAGGATCCGTACCAAGGCGTCGGCCTGAACCATCGCAGGCAATAAAACAGGCACGACTTGCATAATTCCAGTTTAATTTCCATAACATACCAAAAAATGTAACTTGATCATTTCGAAGCGTTGATTATGGTTCCTTGGGTCGTATTTTCTGTCCCGGAGAAATTTCATACGATCCGGTACCGGCTCCGTACGAAGTTGTCCGGCCTGGACCATGGCAGGTGATAATACATGCACGTCTAGGGGATTTCCAGTTTAATTTCCATAAAATGCCAAAAAATGTAACTTCATCATTTCGAAGCATGTGTTATGACTCCTTGGGTCGTATTTGATGTCCCTGTCAAATATTATGCTATCCGGTACCGGCTCCATACCAAGGCGTCCGGCCTGGACCATGGCAGGCGATAATAAAGGCACGACTGGCAGAATTCCAGTTTAATTGCCATAAAATGCCAAAAAATGTAACTTGATCATTTCGAAGTGTTGGTTGTGGTTCCTTGGGTCGTATTTGATGTCCCGGACATATATCATGCGATTCGGTACTGGATCCGTACCAAGGCGTCTGGTCTGGACCATGGCAGGTGATAATACAGGCACTGCTGGCAGAATTCCAGTTTAATTGCCATAAAATTAAAAAAAATGTAAATTGATCATTTCGATGTTTTGGTTATCGTTCCTTGGGTTGTATTTAATGTCCCGAACAAATATCATGCGATCCAGTACCGGCTACGTACCAAGGCGTCCGGCCTGGACCATGTATGGCGATAATACATGCACGACTAGCGGAATTCCAGTTTAATTGTCATAAAATGCCAAAAAATGTGGCTTGAACATTTTGAAGTGTTGGCTATGGTTCCTTGGGTCATATTTTATGTCTCGGAACAATATCATGCGATCTGGTACCGCTTCGTACCAATGCGTCCAACCTGGACCATGGCAGGCGATAATACAGGTACGGTTGGCAGAATTCCAGTTTAATTGCCATAAAATTCAAAAAAAATGTAAATTGATCATTTCTAAGAATTGGTTATGGTTCCTTGGGTCATATTTGATGTCCCGGACAAATATCATGTGATCCGGTATCGCCTCCATACCAAGGCGTCCATCCTGGACCATTGCAGGCGATAATACATGCACGACTGGCAGAATTCCAGTTTAATTGCCATAAAATGCAAAAAAATGTAACTTGATCATTTCAAAGCATTGGTTATGGTTCCTTGGGTCGTATTTGATGTCCCGGAACAATATCATGTGATCCGGTACCGGCTCCGTACCAATGCGTCCAACCTGGACCATGGGAGGCGATAATACAGGTACGGTTGGCGGAATTCTAATTTAATTTCCATAAAACGCCAAAAATAGTAACGTGATCATTTTAAAGCCATGGTTATGGTTCCTTGGGTCGTATTTTCTATCGTGGAAAAATGTCATGCAATCCGGTACCGTCTCCGTACCAAGGCGTCCGGCCTGGACCATGGCAGGCGATAATACAGGCACGACTGGCAGTATTTCAGTTTAATTGCCATAAAATGCAAAAAAATGTAACTTGATCATTTCGAAGCGTTGGTTATGGTTCCTTGTGTCGTATTTTCTTTCCAGGAAAAATATAATGTGATCCGGTACCGGCTCCGTACAAAGGCGTCTGGCCTAGACCATGGCAGGCGATAATACAGGCACGACTGGCAGTATTTCAGTTTAATTGCCATAAAATGCCAAAAAATGTAACTTGATCATTTCGAAGTGTTCGTTGTGGTTCCTTGGGTCGTATTTGATGTCCCAGACAAATATCATGTGATCCGGTACTGGATCCGTACCAAGGCGTCCGGTCTGGACCATGGCAGGTGATAATACAGGCACGACTGACGGAATTCCAGTTTAATTGCCATAAAATGCCAAAAAAAGTTAAATTGATTATTTCAAAGCGTTGGTTATGGTTCCTTTGGTTGTATTTAATGTCCGGAACAAATATCAAGCGATCTAGTACCGGCTACGTACCAAGGCGTCCGGCCTGGACCATGGATGGCGATAATACATGCACGACTAGCGGAATTCCAGTTTAATTGTCATAAAATGCCAAAAAATGTGACTTGATCATTTTGAAGTGTTGGTTATGGTTCCTTGGGTCATATTTTGTGTCCCAGAACAATATCATGTGATCCGGTACCGCTCCGTACCAATGCGTCCAACCTGGACCATGGCAGGCGATAATACAGGTACGGTTGGAAGAATTCCAGTTTAATTGCCATAAAATTCAAAATAAATGTAAATTGATCATTTCGAAGCATTGGTTATGGTTCCTTGGGTCGTATTTGATGTCCCGGAACAATATCATGTGATCCGGTACAGGCTCCGTACCAATGCGTCCAACCTGGACCATGGGAGGCGATAATACAGGTACGGTTAGCGGAATTCTAGTTTAATTTCCATAAAACGCCAAAAATAGTAACGTGATCATTTTAAAGCCTTGGTTATGGTTCATTGGGTCGTATTTTCTGTCGTGGAAAAATATCATGCGATCCGGTACCGTCTCCGTACCAAGGCGTCCGACCTGGACCATGGCAGGCGATAATACCGGCACGACTTTCAGAATTCCAGTTTAATTGTCATAAAATGCCAAAAAATGTAACTTGATCATTTCGAAGTGTTCGTTATGGTTCCTTGGGTCGTATTTGATGTCCCAGACAAATATCATGCGATCCGATACTGGATCTGTACCAAGGCGTCCGGTCTGGACCATGGCAGGTGATAATATAGGCACGGCTGACGGAATTCTAGTTTAATTGCCATAAAATGCCAAAAAATGTAAATTGATCATTTCGAAGCGTTGGTTATGGTTCCTTTGGTTGTATTTAATGTCCTGAACAAATATCATGCGATCTAGTACCGGCTACGTACCAAGGCGTCCGGCCTGGACCATGGATGGCGATAATACATGCACGACTAGCGGAATTCCAGTTTAATTGTCATAAAATGCCAAAAAATGTGACTTGATCATTTTGAAGTGTTGGTTATGGTTCCTTGGGTCATATTTTATGTCCCGGAACAATATCATGCGATCCGGTACCACTCCGTACCAATGCGTCCAACCTGGACCCTGGCCGGCGATAATACAGGTACGGTTGGCGGAATTCCAGTTTAATTGCCATAAAATTAAAAAAAAATGTAAATTGATCATTTCTAGGCATTGGTTATGGTTCCTTGGGTCATATTTGATGTCCCGGACAAATATCATGCGATCCGGTATCGCCTCCATACCAAGGCGTCCACCCTGGACCATTGTAGGCGATGATACATGCACGACTGGGGGAATTCCAGTTTAATTGCCATAAAATGCCAAAAAATGTAAGTTGATCATTTCAAAGCATTGGTTATGGTCCCTTGGGTTATATTTGATTTCCCGGAACAATATCATGTGATCCGGTACCGGCTCCGTACCAATGCGTCCAACCTGGACCATGGGAGGCGATAATACAGGTACGGTTGGCGAAATTCTAGTTTAATTTCCATAAAATGCCAAAAATAGTAACGTTATCATTTTAAATCCTTGGTTATGGTTCCTTGGGTCGTATTTTCTGTCCCGGAAAAATATCATGCAATCTGGTACCGTCTCCGTACCAAGGCGTCCGGCCTGGACCATGGCAGACGATAATACCGGCACAACTGTCACAATTCCAGTTTAATTGCCATAAAATGCCAAAAAATGTAAATTGATCATTTCGAAGTGTTGATTATTGTTCCTTTGGTTGTATTTAATGTCCCGAACAAATATCATGCGATCCAGTACCGGCTACGTACCAAGGCGTCCGGCCTGGACCATGGATGGCGATAATACATGCACGACTAGAGGAATTCCAGTTTAATTGTCATAAAATGCCAAAAAATGTGACTTGATCATTTTGAAGTTTTGGTTGTTGTTCCTTGGGTCGTATTTTATGTCCCGGAACAATATCATGCGATCCGGTACCGGCTCCGTACCAATGCGTCCAACCTGGACCATGGCAGGCGATAATACATATACGGTTGGCATAATTCCGGTTTAATTGCCATAAAATTCAAAAAAATTTAAATTGATCAATTCGAAGTGTTGGTTATGGTTCCTTGGGTCATATTTGATGTCCCGAACAAATATCATGCGATCCGGTATCACCTCCATACCAAGGCGTCCATCCTGGACCATTACAGGCGATAATACATGCACGACTGGCGGAATTCCAATTTAATTGCCATAAAGTGCCAAAAAATGTAACTTGATCATTTGAAAGCATTGGTTATGGTTCCTTGGGTCGTATTTCATGTCCCGGAACAATATCATGTGATCTGGTACAGGCTCCGTACCAATGCGTCCAACCTGGACCATGGGAGGCGATAATACAGGTACGGTTGGCGGAATTCTAGTTTAATTTCCATAAAACGCCAAAAATTGTAACTTGATCATTTTAAAGCCTTGGTTATGGTTCCTTGGGTCGTATTTTCTGTCTCGGAAAAATATCAAGCGATCCGGTACAGTCTCCGTACCGAGGCGTCCGGCCTGGACCATGGCAGGCGATAATACCGGCACGACTGGCAGAATTCCAGTTTAATTGTCATAAAATGCCAAAAAATGTAACTTGTTCGTTTCGAAGCGTTGGTTATGGTTCCTTGGGTCTTATTTTCTGTCCCAGAAAAATATCATGCGATCCGGTACTGGCTCCATACAAAGTAGTCTGGCCTAGACCATGGCAGGCGATAATACAGGCACGACTGGCAGAATTTCAGTTTAATTGCCACAAAATGCTAAAAATGTAACTTGATCATTCCGAAGTGTTGGTTGTGGTTCCTTGGGTCGTATTTGATGTCCCGGAAAAATATCATGCGATCCGGTACTGGCTCCATACCAAGGCGTCCGGTCTGGACCATGGCAGGCAATAATACATGCATGGCTGGCGAAATTCCAGTTTAATTGCCATAAATTGCCAAAAAATGTAACTTGATCATTTCAAAGCGTGTGTTATGGTTCCTTGGGTCGTATTTGATGTCCCGGACAAATATCGTGCTATCCGGTATCGGCTCCGTACCAAGGCGTCCGGCCTGGACCATGCCAGGGGATAATACAGGCACGACTGGCGGAAGTCCAGTTTAATTGCCATAAAATTATAAAAAATGTAACTTGATCATTTCGAAGCATTGGTTATGGTTCCCTGGGTCGTATTTGATGTCCCGGAAAAATATCGTGCGATCCGGTACCGGCTCCATACCAAGGAGTCCAGCCTAGACCATGCCAGGCGATAATACATGCACGACTAGAAGAATTACAGTTTGATTGCTATAAAATTCCATAAAAATGTAACTTGATCATTTCGAAACGTTGGTTATGGTTCCAAGATCATATTAGATGTCTGGACATATATCATGCGATCCGGTGCCGTCTCTGTACCAAGGCGTCCGGCCTGGACCATGGCAGGCGATAATACAGGCACGACTGGCAGAATTCCAGTTTTATGTCCATAAAATACCAAAAATTTAACTTGATCATTTCGAAGCATTGGTTATGGTTCCTAAGGTCGTATTTGATGTCCCGGACAAATATCATGCGATCCAGTACTTGTTCCGTACCAAGGCGTCTGGCCTGGACCATGGTAGGCGATAATATAGGCACGACTCAAGAAATTCCAACTTAATTTCCATAAAATTCAAGTAACTTGATCATTTCGAAGCGTAGTTTATGGTTCCTTGGGTCGTATTTCATGTCCCGAACAAATATCATGCAATCCGGTACTGGCTCCGTACCAAGGCAGCCGGTCTGGACCATGGCAGGAGATAATACAGGCACGACTAGCGGAATTCTAGTTTAATTGCCATAAAATGCCAAAAAATGTAAATTGATCCTTTCGAAGTGTTATTTTATGGTTTCTTGGGTCATATTTGATTTTCCAGACAAATATCATGCGATCCGGTACACGCTCCATACCAAGGCGTCCGGCCTGGACCGTGGATGGGGATAATACAGGCACGACTAGTGAAATTCCAGTTTAATTGTCATAAAAGGCCAAAAAATATAACTTGATCATTTCGAAGTGTTGGTTATGATTTCTTGAGTCGTATTTTCTGTCCCGGACAAATATCATGCAATCCGGTACCGACTTCGTACCAAGACGTCCAGTCTGGACCATGGCAGGCGATAATATAGGCACACTGTCGGAATTCCAGTTTAATTGCCATAAAATCCAAAAAAATATAACTTGATCATTTCGAAGTATTGGTTATGGTTCCTTGGGTCATATTTGCTGTCACGGACAAATATCATGCGATATGGTACCAGCTCGGTACCAAGGCGTCCAGCCTGGACCATGGCAGGCGATAATACATGCACGACTGGCGGAATTCTAGTTTAATTTCCATAAAATGCCAAAAAATGTAACTTGATCATTTCAAAGCGTTGGTTATGGTTCCTTGGGTCGTATTTGATATCCAGGAGAAATATCATGCGATCGGGTACTGGCTCAGTACCAAGGCGTCCGGCCTGGACCATGGCAGGCGATAATACAGGCACGTCTGGCGAAATTCCAGTTCTATTGCCATAAAATACCAAAAAATATAGCTTGATCATTTCGAAGCGTTGGTTATGGTTCCTAAGGTCGTATTTGATGTCCTGGAAAAATATCATGCAATCCAATACCGGCTCCGTACCAAGGCGTCTGGCCTGGACCATGGCAGGNTTTAATTGCCATAAAATGCCAAAAATGTAACTTGATCATTTCGAAGCGTTGGTTATGGTTCCTTGGGTCGTATTTGATGTCCCCGACAAATATCATGCGATCCGGTACTGTCTCCGTACCAAGGCGTTAGGCCTGGACCATGGCGGGCAATATTACATGCACGACTGGTGGAATTCCAGTTTAATTGCTGTAAAATGCCAAAAATGTAACTTGATCATGTTGAAGCATTGGTTATGGTTCCTTGGGTCGTATTTGATTTCCCGGACAAATATAATTCTATCCGGTACCGGCTCCATACCAAGGCGTCCGACTTGCACCATGGCGGGCGATATTACATGCACGACTGGCGGAATTCCAGTTTAATTGCCATAAAATCACAAAAAATGTAACTTGATCATTTCGAAGCGTTGGTTATGGTTCCTTGGGTCGTATTTGATGTCCCGGAAAATTATCATGTGATCCGCTACTGGCTCCGTCCCAAGTCGTCCGGCCTGCACCATGGCGGGCAATATTACATGCACGACTGGCGGAATTCCAATTTAATTTCCATAAAATGCCAAAAATGTAACTTGATCATTTTGAAGCATTTCTTATGGTTCATTGGGTCGTATTTGATGTCCTGGAAGAATACCATTCTATCCAGTACCGACTCTATACCAGGGCGCCCGACCTAGACCATGGCAGGCGATAATAGAGGTACGACTCGCGGAATTCCAATTTAATTGCCATAAAATGCCAAAAAATGTATCTTAATAATTTCGAAGCGTATGTTATGGTTCCTTGAGTCGTATTTTCTGTATCGGACAAAAAACATACGATCCTGTACCGGCTCCGTACCAAGGCTTCCGGCCTGGACCATGACAGGCGATAGTACAGGCACGACTGGCGGAATTCCAGTTTAATTGCCATAAAATGCCAAAAAATGTATCTTAATAATTTCGAAGCGTATGTTATGGTTCCTTGAGTCGTATTTTCTGTATCGGACAAAAAACATACGATCCTGTACCGGCTCCGTACCAAGGCTTCCGGCCTGGACCATGACAGGCGATAGTACAGGCACGACTGGCGGAATTCCAGTTTAATTGCCATAAAATGCCAAAAAATATAACTTACTCATTTCGAAGTGTTGGTTATGGTTCCTTGGGTAGTATTTGCTGTCCCTGTCAAATATCTTGCAATCCGGTACCGGCTCCATACCAAGGCGTCCAGCCTGGACCATGGTAGGCGCTAATACAGGCACGACTGGAAGAATTCCAATTTAATTGCCATAAAATGCCAAAAAATTTAACTTGATCATTTCGAAGCGTGTGTTATGGTTCCTTGGGTCGTATTTGATGTCCTGGACAAATATCATGCGATCCGGTACCGGCTCCGTACCAAGGCGTCCGGCCTGGACAATGGCAGGGGATAATACAGGCACGACTGGAGAATTACAGTTTAATTGCCATAAAATGCCAAAAATTGTAACTTGATCATTTCAAAGCGTTGGTTGTGGTTCCTTGGGTCGTATTTGATGATCCGGAAAAATATCATGCGATCCGGTACTGGCTCCGTACCAAGGCGTCCGATCAAGACCATGGCAGGTGATAATACAGGCACGACTTGCGTAATTCAAGTTTAATTTCCATAAAATGCCAAAAAAAGTAAATTGATTATTTCGAAGCGTTGGTTATGGTTCCTTGGGTCGTATTTGATGTCCCGGAGAAATATCATGCGATCTGGTACCGGCTCCAAGGCGTCCGGCCTGGACCATGGATGGCGATAATTAGGGGTGGGTATCGGTCAGTTCGGTTCGGTTTTGAACATTATCGGTTTTGCCTATCGGTTATCGGTTTACAAATATCATAACCCGATAACCAAACCGATAAGATATTAGTTATCGGTTAACCGTTTATCGATCATCATCAGGTTCAGTTATCGGTTTACCCGATAAGATAAGAAAACTAAAGAAAATTTGCAATATATAAAACTAAGAAATCAAACTTCCAGAAGTTTGTTGTATACAATATCGTAGTTGGTCACTTGGTCTGTCAAGTAAAGATCTTATAACAAGCATCATAGTAGGAATTTTTATACACGTTTAACGAGCCTCAAATTGTGGCCCTGTAACATTCACTGCTTTTTACTAGTAATTTGGGCCTGAACATTCATAAACAAGTAGAAAAGAAGAAAAGCCACCAAAGGCGAAATGAAAGTTTGTGGAGTACAAAACTAGAATGTAACTTTACAGTCTTCACAATTCAAGAAACAAAAGTATTATTACTTGCAACTAAACTTCAATAACCAAGCACAAAAAAGAACAAGCAGTTGCCTTCAAAGTCATTCTATACTAATTTGGACATCTATTGACTACAGCCTGGAGTAGGGTACTTACGGGCTACAGCGGAAACAATTGAGAGTTTGAGACTAGCGGACAACTGAACTATTGAAGAGGGAACTATGGAAATAAAACTCTATTATATACTTAAGGGTAAATTAGTTCATTCTTATTGGGTTATTGGTTTTTACCCAATAACAAAATCGCAAACCGAGCCGGAACCGATAACCCAATAAAAGCTTTTTTTACCCCGTTACCGAACCATTAACCCGATAACCCAATAAAGAATTAACGGTTCGGGTTATCGGTTTTACCCGATATATGCCCACCCCTAGCGATAATATGGGCACGACTAGCGGAATACCAGTTTAATTTTCATAAAATGCCAAAAAATATAACTTGATCATTTCAAAGCATTGGTTATGGTTTCTTGGGTCATATTTGATGTCCCGGACAAATATCATGCGATTCGGTATCGGCTCCGTACCAGGGCGTCCAGCCTGAACCATGGCAGGCGATAATACATGCACGACTGGCAAAATTCCAGTTTAATTTCCATAAAATGTTATCGGTTTTACCCGATATATGCCCACCCCTAGCGATAATACAAGCACGACTAGCGGAATACCAGTTAAATTGTCATAAAATGCCAAAAAATATAACTTGATCATTTCAAAGCATTGGTTATGGTTCCTTGGGTCATATTTAATGTCCTGGACAAATATCATGCGATTCGGTACCGGCTCCGTACCAAGACGTCCAGCCTGAACCATGGCAGGCGATAATACATACACGACTGGCGAAATTCCAGTTGCATTGCCATAAAATGCCAGAAAATATAACTTGATCATTTCGAAGCGTGTGTTATGGTTCCTTGGGTCGTATTTGATGTCCCGGACAAATATCCTGCTATACGGTACCGGCTCCGTACCAAGGTGTCCGGCCTGGACCATGCTAGGGGATAATACAGGCACGACTGGCGGAAGTCCAGTTTAATTGCCATAAAATGATTAAAAATGTAACTTGATCATTTCGAAACGTTGGTTATGGTTCCCTGGGTCGTATATGATGTCCCGAAAAAATATCATGCGATCGGGTACCGGCTCCATACCAAGGAGTCCAGCCTGGACCATGCCAGGCGATAATACATGCACGACTGGCGGAATTCCAGTTTAATTGCCATAAAATGACAAAAAATGTAACTTGATCATTTTGAAGCGTTGGTTATGGTTCCTTGGGTCGTATTTGATGCCCCAGACAAATATCATTCTATCCCGTACCGGCTCCGTACCAAGGCGTCCGGCCTGGACCATGGCGGGCGATATTACATGCACGACTGGCGGAATTCCAGTTTAATTGCCATAAAATGACAAAAAATGTAACTTGATCATTTCGAAGCGTTAGTTATGGTTCCTTGGGTCGTATTTGATGTCCTGGACAATTATGATGCGATCCGATACCGGCTCCGTACCAAGTCGTCCGACCTGGACCATGGCGGGCGATATTACATGCACGACTGGCAGAATTCAAGTTTAATTTCCATAAAATGCCAAAAATCCAACTTGATCATTTTTAAGCGTTTATTATGGTTCCTTGGTTCGTATTTGATGTCCCGGAAGAATATCATGCTATCCAGTACCGGCTCTATACCAAGGCGTCTGACCTAGACCATGGCAGGCGATAATAGAGGCACGACTCGCGGAATTCCAATTTAATTGCCATAAAATGCCAAAAAATGTCACTTAATCATTCCGAAGCGTATGTTATGGTTCCTTGGGTCGTATTTTCTGTCCCAAAAAAAAACATACGATCCCATACCGCCTCCGTACCAAGGCATCCGCCCTGGACCATGACAAGCGATAATACAGGCACAACTGGCGGAATTCAAGTTTAATTGCCATAAAATGCCAAAAAATGTAACTTAATCATTTCGAAGCGTATGTTATGGTTCCTTGGGTCGTATTTTCTGTCCCGGACAAAAAACATACGATCCTGTACCGTCTCCGTACCAAGGCATTCGGCCTGGACCATCACAGGCGATAATACAGGCACGACTGGCGGAATTCCAGTTTAATTGCCATAAAATGCCAAAAATTTTAAACTACTCATTTTGAAGTGTTGGTTATGGTTACTTGGGTAGTATATGATGTCCCTGACAAATATCTTACAATCCGGTACCGGCTCCGTACCAAGGCGTCCAGCCTGGACCATGGTAGGCGCTAATACAGGCTCGACTGGCAGAATTCCAGTTCAATTGCCATGAAATGACAAAAAATGTAACTTGATTATTTCGATGCGTGTGTTATGGTTCCTTGGGTCGTGTTTGATGTCCCACAAAAATATCATGCTATCCGGTACCGGATCCGTACCAAGGCGTCCGGCCTGGACAATGGCAGGGGATAATACAGGCATGACTGGCGAATTACAGTTTAATTACCATAAAATATCAAAAAATGTAACTTGATCATTTCAAAGCGTTAGCTGTGGTTCCTTGTGTCGTATTTGATGTCCCAGAAAAATATCATGTGATCCGGTATTGGCTCCGTACCAAGGCGTCCGGTCTGGACCATGGCAGGCGATAATACAGGCATGACTGGCGGAATTCCAGTTTAATTGGCATAAAATGCCAAAAAACGTAAATTGATCATTTTGAAGCATTAGTTATGGTTATTTGGGTCATATTTGATGTCCCGGACAAATATCATGTGATTCGGTACACGCTCCATACCAAGTCGTCCGGCCTGGACCATGGATGGCGATAATATAGGCACGACTAGCGGAATTCCAGTTTAATAGCCATAAAATGACAAAAAATGTAACTTGATCATTTCGAAGCGTTGATTATGGTTCCTTGGGTCGTATTTGATGTCCCGGAAAAATATCATGATATCCGGTACCGTCTCTATACCAAGGCGTCCGACCTAGACCATGGCAGGCGATAATAGAGGCACGACTTGCACAATTCCAATTTAATTGCCATAAAATGCCAGAAAATGTAACTTAATAATTTCAAAGCGTGTGTTATGCTTCCTTGGGTCGTATTTGCTTTCTCGGACAAAAAACATACGATCCTGTACCGGATCCGTACCAAGGCATCCGGCCTGGACCATGACAGGCGATAATAAAGGCACGACCGGTGGAATTCCAGTTTAATTGCCATAAAATGCCAAAAAATGTAACTTCATCATTTCGAAGCGTTGGTTATGGTTCCTTGGGTAGTATTTTCTATCCCTGACAAATATCTTGCAATCCGGTACACGCTCCGTACCAAGGCGTCCAGCCTGGACCATGGTAGGCGCTAATACAGGCACGGCTGGCAGAATTCCATTTTAATTACCATAAAATGCCAAAAAATGTAACTTGATCATTTCGAAGTGTGTGTTATGGTTCCTTGGGTCGTATTTGATATCTCGGGAAAATATCATGCTATCCGATACTGGCTCCGTACCAAGGCATCAGTCCTGGACAATGGCAGGGGATAATACATGCACGTCTGGCGGAATTCCATATTAATTGCAATAAATTGCCAAAACGTGTAACTAGGTAATTTCAAAGCGTTGGTTGTGGTTCCTTGGGTCATATTTGATGTCCCGGACAAAAATCATGTGATCCGGTACTGGATCCGTACCAAGGCGTCCGGTCAGGACCACGGCAGGCGATAATACAGGCACGACTGGCGGAATTCCAGTTTAGTTGCCATAAAATGCCAAAAAATGTAAACTGATTATTTTGAAGCATTGGTTATGGTTCCTTGGGTCGTATTTGATGTCCCGGACAAATGTCATGCGATCCGGTACAGGCTCAATACCAAGGCTTCCGGGCTGGACCATGGATGGCGATAATACAGGCACGACTGGCGGAATATATGTTTAATTGTCATAAAATGCCAAAAAATGTAACTTGATCATTTCTAAGCGTTCGTTATGGTTCCTTGGGTCGTATTTGATGTCCTGGAAAAATATCATGCGATCCGGTACCGGCTCCATACCAAGGCGTCCGGCCTGGACCATGGATAGCGATAATACAGGCACGACTGGCGGAATACCAGTTTAATTGTCATAAAATGCCAAAAAATATAAATTAATCATTTCGAAGTGTTGGTTGTGGTTCCTTGGGTCGTATTTTCTGTCCCGTACAAATATCATGTGATCCGGTACCGGCTCCGTACCAAGGCGTCTGGTCTGGACCATGGCAAGCGATAATATAGGCACGACTGGCGGAATTCCAGTTTAATTGCCGTAAAATTCAAAAAAATGTAACTTGATAATTTCGAAGCATTGGTTATGGTTCCTTGGGTCGTATTTAATGTCTCGGAAAAATATCATGCGATCCGGTACCGGCCCCGTACCAAGGTGTCCAGCCTGGACCATGACAGGCGATAATACATGCACGACTGGCGGAAATCCAGTTTAATTGTCATAAAATGCCAGAAAATGTAACTTGATCATTTCGAAGCTTTGGCTATGGTTCCTAAGGTCATATTTAATGCCGCGGACAAATATCATGCGATTCGGTACCAGCTCCGTACCATGGCATCCGGCCTGGACCATGGCAGGCGATAATACATGCACAATTGGCGGAATTCCAGTTTAATTGCCCAAAAATTCCAAAAAATGTAACTAGATCATTTCGACGCGTTGGTTATGGTTCCTAAGGTTGTATTTGATGTCCCGGACAAATATCATGCGATCCGGTACCGGCTCCGTACAAAGGCGTCCAGCCTGGACCATGGTAGGCGCTAATACAGGCACGACTGGCATAATTCAAGTTTAATTGCCATAAAATGCCAACAAATGTAACTTGATCATTTCGATGCCTTGGTTACGGTTGCTTTGGTAGTATTTTCTGTCCCTGAAAAATATCTTGCAATCTGGTACCGGCTCCGTACCAAGGCGTCCGGCCTGGACCATGGTAGGCGCTAATACAGGCACGACTGGCAGAATTCCAGTTTAATTTTCATAAAATGCCAAAAAATGTAACTTGATCATTTCAAAGCATTGGTTGTGGTTCCTTGGGGCGTATTTGGTGTTCCGGAGAAATATCATGCGATCCGGTACTGGCTCCGTACCATGGCGTCCGGTCAAGACCATGGCAGGCGATAATACGGGCACGACTGGCGGAATTCAAGTTTAATTGCCATAAAATGCCATAAAATGTAAATTGATTATTTCGAAGCGTTGGTTATGGTTCCTTGGGTCGTATTTGATGTCCCGGAAAAATATCATGCGATCCGGTACCGGCTCCATAACAAGGCGTCCGGCCTGGACCATGGATGGCGATAATACAGGCACGACTTGCGGAATACCAGTTTAATTGTCATAAAATGCCAAAAAATGTAACCTGATCATTTCGAAGTGTTGGTTATGGTTCCTTGGGTCGTATTTGTTGTCCCAGACAAATATCATGCGATCCGGTGCCGATCCATACCAAGGCGTCCGGTCCGGACCATGGCAGACGATAATATAGGCATGACTGGCGGAATTCCAGTTGAATTGCCATAAAATTCAAAAAAATATAAGTTGATCATTTCGAAGCGTTGGTTATGGTTCCTTGGGTCATATTTGATGTCCCGGACAAATATCATGCGATCCGGTACCGGCTCCGTACCAAGGCGTCCAGCCTGGACCATGGCAGGCGATAATACATGCACGACTAGCGGAATTCCAGTTTAATTGCCATACAATGCCAGAAAATATCACTTTATCATTTTGAAGCTTTGGTTATGGTTCCTAAGGTCGTATTTAATGTCCCAGACAAATATCTTGCATTCCGGTACCGGTTCTGTACCAATGCGTCTAGCCTGGACCATGGCAGGCGATAATACAGGCACGGTTGGCGGAATTCCAGTTTAATTTCCATAAAATGCCAAAAAATGTAACTTGATCATTTCGAAGTTGGTTATGGTTCCTAAAGTCGTATTTGATGTCCCGGACAATTATCATGCGATCTGGTACTGGCTCCATTCCAAGGCATCCGACCTGGACCATGGCAGGCGATAATACAGGAACGACTGGCAGAATTCCAGTTTAATTGCCATAAAATGCCAAAAAATGTAACTTGATCATTTCAAAGCGTTGGTTATGGTTCCTTGGGTCGTATTTTCTGTCCCGAAAAAATATCATGTGATCTGGTACCGGTTCCGTACAAAGGCGTCTGGCCTGGACCATGGAAGGAGATAATACAGGCATTACTGGAAAAATTCCAATTTAATTGCCATAAAAGGACAAGAAATGTAACTTTATCATTTTGAAGCATTGGTTATGGTTCCTTGGGTCGTATTTGATGTCCCGGAGAAATATCATGCGATCCGGTACCGGCACCGTACCTAGGCGTCCGGCCTGGACCATGGCAGGCGATAATACATGCACGACTGGCGGAATTCCAGTGTAATTGCCATAAATTGCCAAAAAAAGTAACTTGATCATTTCGAAGCGTGTGTTATGGTTCCTTGGGTCGGATTTGATGTCCCGGACAAATATCATGCTATCCGATACCGGCTCCATACCAAGACGTCCGGCCTGGACCATGGTAGGGGATAATACAGGCACGACTGGCAAAATTCCAGCTTAATTGCCATAAAATACCAAAAATGTAACTTGATCATTTCAAAGTGTTGGTTGTGGTTCCTTGTGTCGTATTTGATGTCCCGGAAAAATATCATGCGATCCGGTACTGGCTCCGTACCAAGGTATCCGGTCTGGACTATGGCAGGCGATAATACAGGCATGACTCGCGGAATTCCAGTTTAATTGACATAAAATTCCAAAAAACGTAAATTGATCATTTCGAAGCATTGGTTATGGTTCTTTGGGTCATATTTGATGTCCCGGACAAATATCATGTGATTCGGTACACGCTCCTTACCAAGTCGTCCGGCCTAGACCATGGATGGCGATAATATAGGCACGACTGGCGGAATTCATGTTTAATAGCCATTAAATGACAAAAAATATAACTTGATCATTTTGAAGCGTTGATTATGGTTCCTTGGGTCGTATCTGATGTCCCGGAAGAATATCATTCTATCCGGTACCGGCTCTATACCAAGGCGTCCGACCTAGACCATGGCAGTCGATAATAGAGGCACGACTCGCGAAATTCCAATTTAATTGCCATAAAATGCCAAAAAATGTAACTTAATCATTTTGAAGCGTATGTTATGGTTCCTTGGGTCGTATTTGCTTTCCTTGACAGAAAACATATGATCCTGTACCAGCTCCGTACCAAGGCATCCGGCCTGGACCATGACAGGCGATAATAAAGGCACGACCGACGGAATTCTAGTTTAATTTCCATAAAATGCCAAAAAATGTAACTTGATCAATTCGAAGAGTTGGTTATGGTTCCTTGGGTCGTAGTTGATGTCCCGGAAAAATATCATGCTATCCGGTACCGGCTCCATACCAAGGCTTCTGGTCTGGACCATGGATGGCGATAATACAGGCACGACTGGCGGAATACCAGTTTAATTGTCATAAAATGCCAAAAAATGGAACTTGATCATTTTGAAGCATTGGTTATGGTTCCTTGGATCGTATTTGATGTCCCGGACAAATATCATGCGATCCGGTACCGACTCTGTACCAAGGCGTCCCGTCTGGACCATGGGAGACGATAATATAGGCACGACTGGCGGAATTCCAGTTTAATTGCCATAAAATTCAAAAAAATGTAACTTGATCATTTCGAAGCATTGGTTATGGTTCCTTGGGTCGTATTTTCTGTCCCAAAAAAATATTATGCGATTCGGTACTGGCTCCGTACAAAGGCGTCTGGCCTGGACCATGGCAGGCGATAATACAGGCATGTCTTGAAAAATTCCACTTTAATTGCCATAAAAGGCCAAGAAATGTAACTTGATCATTTTGAAGCATTGGTTATGGTTCCTTGGGTCGTATTTGATGTCCCGGAGAAATATCATGCGATCCGGTACCGGCTCCGTACCTAGGCGTCCGGCTTGGACCATGGCAGGCGATAATACATGCACGACTGGCGGAATTCCAGTTTAATTGCCATAAATTGCCAAAAAAAGTAACTTGATCATTTCAAAGCGTGTGTTATGGTTCCTTGGGTCGGATTTAATGTCCCGGACAAATATCATGTTATCCGATACCGGCTCCATACCAAGGCATCCGTCCTGGACCATGGCAAGGGATAATACCGGCACGACTGGCAAAATTCCAGCTTAATTGCCATAAAATACCAAAAATGTAACTTGATCGGTTGTGGTTCCTTGTGTCGTATTTGATGTCCCGGACAAATATCATGCGATTCGGTACTGGCTCCGTACCAAGGTGTCCGGTTTGGACCATGGCAGGCAATAATACAGGCATGACTCGCGGAATTCCAGTTTAATTGACATAAAATGCCAAAAAACGTAAATTGATCATTTCGAAGCATTGGTTATGGTTCTTTGGGTCATATTTGATGTCCCGGACAAATATCATGTGATTCGGTACACACTCCATACCAAGTCGTCCGGCCTGGACAATGGATGGCGATAATATAGGCACGACTGGCGGAATTCCAGTTTAATAGCCATCAAATGACAAAAAATATAACTTGATCATTTTGAAGCGTTGATTATGGTTCCTTGGGTCGTATTTGATGTCCCAGAAGAATATCATGCTATCCGGTACCGGCTCTATACCAAGGCGTCCGACCTAGACCATGGCAGGCGATAATAGAGGCACGACTCGCGAAATTCCAATTTAATTGCCATAAAATGCCAAAAAGTGTAACTTAATAATTTTGAAGCGTATGTTATGGTTCCTTGGGTCGTATTTTCTTTCCCGAACAGAAAACATACGATCCTGTACCAGCTCCGTACCAAGGCATCCGGCTTGTATCATGACAGGCGATAATAAAGGCACGACCGACAGAATTCATGTTTAATTGCCATAAAATGCCAAAAAATGTAACTTGATCATTTCGAAGAGTTGGTTATGGTTCCTTGGTTAGTATTTGCTATTCATGAAAAATATATTTCAATCCGGTACCGGCTCCGTACCAAGGCATCCAGCCTGGACCATGGTAGGCGCTAATACATGCACGACTGGAAGAATTCCAGTTAAATTGCCATAAAATGCCAAAAAATGTAACTTGATCATTTCGAAGCGTGTGTTATGGTTCCTTGGTTCGTAGTTGATGTCCTGAACAAATATCATGCTATCCGGTACCGGATCCATACCAAGGCTTCCGGTCGGGACCATGGATGGCGATAATACAGGCACGACTGGCGGAATACCAGTTTAATTGTCATAAAATGCCAAAAATTGTAACTTGATCATTTTGAAGCATTGGTTATGGTTCCTTGGATCGTATTTGATGTCCCGGACAATTATCATGCGATCCGGTACCAACTCCGTACCAAGGCGTCCGGTCTGGACCACGGGAGACGATAATATAGGCACGACTGGCGGAATTCCAGTTTAATTGCCATAAAATTCAAAAACATGTAACTTGATCATTTCGAAGCATTGGTTATGGTTCCCTGGGTTGTATTTTTTCTGTCCCGGACAAATATCATGTTATCCGGTAACGGTTCCGTACCAAGGCGTCCGGTCTGGACCATGGCAGACTATAACATAGGCTTGACTGGCGGAATTCTAGTTTAATTGCCATAAAATTCAAAAAAATGTAACTTGATCATTTCGAAGCATTGGTTATGGTTCCTTGAGTCATATTTGATGTCCCGGACAAATATCATGCGATCCGGTACCGGCTCCGTACCAAGGCAGGCGATAATACATGCACGACTGGCGAAATTCCACTTTAATTGCCATAAAATGCCAGAAAATGGAACTTGATCATTTCGAAGAGTTGGTTATCGTTCCTAAGGTTGTATTTGATGTCCCGGACAAATATCATGTGATCCAGTACCGGCTCCGTACCAAGGCGTCCGGCCTGGACCATGGCGGGCAATATTACATGCACGACAGGCGCAATTCCAGTTTAATTGCCATAAAATTCAAAAAACTGTACCTTGATAATTTCGAAGCATTCGTTATTGTTCCTTGGGTCGTATTTGATGTCTCGGACAAATATCATGCGATCCGGTACCGGCTCCATACCAAGGCGTCCGGCCTGGACCATGGCAGGCGGTAATGTAGGCACGACTGGCGGAATACCAATTTAATTGCCCAAAAATGCCAAAAAATGTAACTTGATCATTTCCAAGCCTTGGTTATGGTTCCTTGGGTCGTATTTGCTGTCCCGAAAAATATCATGCGATCTGGTACCGGTTCCATGCCAAGGCGTCCGGCCTGGACCATGGCAGGCGAAAATATAGGCACAACTGGCGGAATTCCAGTTTAATTTCCACAAAATGCCAAAAATGTAACTTGATCATTTCAAAGTGTTTGTTATGGTTCCTTGGGTCGTATTTGATGTCTCGGACAAATATCATGCGATCCGGTACTGGCTCCGTACGAAGGCGTTCGGTCAGGACCATGGCAGGCGATAATACAGGCACGACTGGCGGAGTTCCAGTTTAATAGCCATAAAATGCCAAAAAATGTAAATTGATCATTTTGAAGCATCGGGTATGGTTCCTTGGGTCGTATTTGATGTTCCAAAAAAATATCATGCTATCCGGTACCGGCTCCGTACCAAGGCGTCCGGCTTAGACCATGGGGGGCGATATTACATGCACGAATGGCGGAATTCCAGTTTAATTGCCATAAAATGACAAAATATGTAACTTGATCATTTCAAAGAATTTGTTATGGTTCCTTGGGTCGTATTTGATTTCCTGGACAATTATCATACGATCCGGTACCGGATCCGTACCAAGGCGTCCGGCCTGGACCATGGCGCGCGATATTACATGCACGACTGGCGGAATCCCAATTTAATTTTAATAAAATGCCAAATATGTAACTTGATCATTTTGAAGCGTTGGTTAAGGTTCCTTGGGTCGTATTTGATGTCCCGGACAAACATCATGCGATCCGGTACCGGCTCCATACCAAGGCGTTCGGCCTGGACCATGGATGGTGATAATACAGGCACGGCTGGCGGAATACCAGTTTAATTATCATAAAATTCCAAAAAATTTAAATTAATTATTTCGAAGTGGTTGTTGTGGTTCCTTGGGTCGTATTTGCTGTCCCGAACAAATATCATGCGATCCGGTATCGGCTCCATACCAAGGCGTCTAGTCTGGACCATGGCAAGCGATAATATAGGCACGACTGGCGGAATTCCAGTTTAATTGCCGTAAAATTCAAAAAAATGTAACATGATCATTTCGAAGCATTGGTTATTGTTCCTTGGGTCGTATTTAATGTCTCGAACAAATATCATGTGATCCGATACCGGCTCCGTACCAAGGCGTCAAGCCTGGACCATGGCAGGCGATAATACATGCACGACTAGCGGAATTCTAGTTTCATTGCCAGAAAATGCCAGAAAATGTAACTTGATCATTTCGAAGCGTTGGTTATGGTTCCTAAGGTCATATTTGATGTCCCAGACAAATATAATGCGATCCGGTACCAGCTCCATACCAAGGCATCCGGCCTGCACCATGGCAAGCGATAATACAGGCACAATTGGCGGAATTCCAGTTTAATTGCCCAAAAATGCCAAAAAATGTAACTTGATCATTTTGAAGCCTTGGTTATGGTTCCTTGGGTCGTATTTTCTTTCTCGGAAAAATGTCATGCGATCTGGTACCGGTTCCGTGCTAAGGCGTCCGGCCTGGACCATGGCAGGCGAAAATAGAGGCACGACTGGTGAAATTCAAGTTTAATTTCCATAAAATGCTAAAAATGTATCATTTGAATTGTTGGTTATGGTTCCTTGGGTCGTATATGATGTCCCGGACAAATATCATACGATCCGGTACTGGCTCTGTTCCAAGGCGTCCGGTCAGGACCATGGCAAGTGATAATACAAGCACGACTGGCGGAGTTCCAGTTTAATTGCCATAAAATGCAAAAAAATGTAAATTTATCATTTTGAAGCGTTGGTTATGGTTCCTTGGGTTGTATTTGATGTCCCGGACAAATATCATGCTATCCGTTACCGGCTCCGTACCAAGGCGTCCGGTCTGGACTATGGCGGGCGATATTACATGCACGACTGGCGGAATTCCAGTTTAATTTCCATAAAATGCCAAAAATGTAACTTGATCATTTCGAAGCGTTGATTATGGTTCGTTGGGTTGTATTTGATATCCCGGAAGAATATCATGCTATCCGGTACCGGCACTATACCAAGGCATCCGACCTAGACCATGGCAAGTGATAATAGAGGCACGACTCGCAGAATTCCAATTTAATTGCCATAAAAAACCAAAAAAGTAACTTAATCATTTCACAGTGTATGTTATGGTTCCTTGGGTCATATTTGCTGTCCCGAACAAAATACATACGATCCTATACCGGCTCCATACCAAGGCATCGAGACTAGACCATGACAGGCGATATTACAGTCACGACTGGCAGAATTCCAGTTTAATTGCCGTAAAATGCCAACAAATGTAACTTGATCATTCCGATGCCTTTGGTTATGGTTGCTTGGGTAGTATTTTCTGTCCTTGAAAAATATCTTGCAATCCGGTACCGTCTCCGTACTAAGGCGTCCGGTCTGGACCATGGTAGGCGCTAATACATGCACGACTGGCAGAATTCCAGTTTAATTGCCAAAAAATATAACTTGATCATTTCGAAGCGTGTGTTATTGTTCCTTGGGTAATTTTGATGTCCCATACAAATATCATGCTCTCCGGTACCGACTCCGTACCAAGGCGTCCGTCCTAGACCATGGCAGGGGATAATACAGGCACGTCTGGCGGTATTCCAATTTAATTGCCATAAAATGCCAAAAAATGTAACTTGATCATTCCAAAGTGTTGGTTGTGGTTCCTTGGGTCGTATTTGATGTCCCGGACAAATATCATGCGATCCGGTACTGGCTCCGTACCAAGGCGTCCTGTCAGGACCATGGAAGGCGATAATACAGGCACGACTGGCGAAATTCAAGTTTTATTGCCATAAAATGCCAAAAAATTTAAATTGATTATTTCAAAGCGTTAGTTATGGTTCCTTGGGTTGTATTTGATGTCCCGGACAAATATCATGTGATCCGATACCGGCTCCATACCAAGACGTCCGGCCTGGACCATGGATGGCGATAATATAGTCACGACAGGCGGAATACCAGTTTAATTGTCGTAAAATGCCAAAAAATGTAACTTGATCATTTTGAAGTGTAGGTTATGGTTCCTTGGGTCGTATTTTCTGTCCCGTACAAATATCATGCGATCCGGTACTGTCTCAATACCAATGCGTCCGGTCTGGACCATGGCAGGTGATAATATAGGCACGACTGGCGGAATTCCAGTTTAATTGCCATAAAATTCAAAACAATTTAACTTGATCATTTCGAAGCATTGGTTATGGTTCCTTGGGTCATATTTGATGTCCCAGACAAATATCATGCGGTTCGGTACCGGCTCCGTACCAAGGCGTCCAGCCTGGACCATGGCAGGCGATAATAAATGCACGATTGGCGGAATTCCAGTTTAATTGCCAGAAATTGTAACTTGATCATTTCGAAGCATTGCTTATGGATCCTAAGGTCGTATTTAATGTCCTAGACAAATATCATGCGATCTGGTACCGGTTCCGTACCAATGCGTCCGGCCTGGACCATGGTAGGCGATAATACAGGCACGGTTAGCGAAATTCCTGTTTAATTGCCATAAAATGCCAAAAAATGTAACTTGATCATTTCGAAGCATTGGTTATAGTTCCTAAGGTTGTATTAGATGTCCCAAACAAATATCATGTGATCCCGAATCGGCTCCGTACGAAGGCGTCCGGCCTGGACCATGGACGGAGATAATACAGGCACGACTGGCGGAATACCAATTTAATTGCCCAAAAATGCCAAAAAATGTAACATGATCATTTCGAAGCCTTGGTTATGGTTCCTTGGGTCGTATTTGCTGTCCCGGACAACTATAATGCGTTCTGGTACCGGTTCCGTGCCAAGGTGTCCGACATGGACCATGGCAGGCGATAATATAGGCATGACTAGCGGACTTCCAGTTTAATTTCCATAAAATGGCAAAAAATGTAAATTGATTATTTCGAAGCATTTGTTATGGTTCCTTGGGTCGTTTTTGATATCCCGGAAAAATATCATGCGATCCGGTACCGACTCCATAACAAGGCGTCCGGCCTGGACCATGGATGGCGATAATACAGGCACGACTGGCGGAATACCAGTTTAATTGTCATAAAATGCCAAACAATGTAACTTGATCATTTTGAAGTGTTGGTTATGGTTCCTTGGGTCTTATTTGCTGTCCTGGACAAATATCATGCGATCTGGTGCCGGCTCCGTACCAAGGCGTCCAACCTGGACCATGGCAGGCGATAATACATACACGACTGGCGAAATTCTAGTTTAATTGCCATAAAATTCCAGAAAATATAACTTGATCATTTCGAAGCATTGGTTATGGTTCCCAAGGTCGTATTTAATGTCCCAGACAAATATCTTGCGATCCGGTACCGGTTTCGTACCAATGCGTCTAGCCTGGACCATGGCAGGCGATAATACAGGTACGGTTGGCGGAATTCCAGTTTAATTGCCATAAAATGCCAAAAAATAAAAATCGATCATTTCGAAGCGTTGGTTATGGTTCCTAAGGTCGTATTTGAATTCCCAGACAATTATCATGCGATCTGGAACTGGCTCCATTCCAAGGCATCCGGCCTGGACCATGGCAGGCGATAATACAGGCACGACTGGCAGAATTCCAGTTTAATTGTTATAAAATGCCAACAAATGTAACTTGATCATTTCGAAGCGTTGGTTATGGTTCCTTGGTCGTATTTTCCGTCCCGAAAAAATATCATGTGATCCGGTACCGACTCCGTACAAAGGCGTCTGGCCTGGACCATGGCAGACGATAATACAGGCACGACTGGTGGAATTCCAGTTTAATTGCCATAAATTTCCAAAAAAAGTAACTTGGTCATTTCAAAGCGTGTGTTATGGTTCCTTGGGTCGGATTTGATGTCCCAAAAAAATATCATTCTATCCGATACCGGCTCCGTACCAAGGCGTCCGGCCTGGACCATGGAAGGGGATAATACAGGCACGACTGGCAAAATTCCAGTTTAATTGCCATAAAATACCAAAATATGTAACTTGATCATTTTAAAGCGTTAGCTGTGGTTCCTTGTGTCGTATTTGATCTCCCAGACACATATCATGCGATCTGGTACTGGCTCCGTACCAAGGCGTCCGGTCTGGACCATGGCAGGCGATAATACAAGCATGACTGGCGGAATTCAGTTTAATTGACATAAAATGCCAAAAAACGTAAATTGATCATTTCCAAGCATTGGTTATGGTTCTTTGGGTCATATTTGATGTCCCAGACAAATATCATGCGATTTGGTACACGCTCCATACCAAGTCGTCCGGCCTGGACCATGGATGGCGATAATACAAGCACGACTGACGGGATTCCAGTTTAATAGGCATAAAATGACAAAAAATTTAACTTGATCATTTCGAAGCATTGGTTATGGTTCCTAAGGTCATATTTGATGTCCTGGACAAATATCATGTGATTCGGTACTGGCTCCGTACCAAGACGTCCGGCTTGGACCATGGCAGGCGATAATAGAGGCACGACTGGCGGAATTCCAGTTTAATTTTTATAAAATTCCAAAAAATATAAATTGATCATTTCGAAGCATTGGTTATGGTTCCTTGGGTCGTATTTGATGTCTCGGAGAAATATCATGTGATCGGGTACCGGCTCAGTACCAAAGCGTCCGGCCTGGATCATGGCAGGCGATAATACAAGCGCGACTGGCAGAATTCCAGTTTTATTGCCATAAAATACCAAAACATTTAACTTGATCATTTCGAAGCGTTGGTTATGATTCCTAAGGTCTTATTTGATGTCCCAGACAAATATCATGCGATCAGGTACCGACTCTGTACCAAGGAGTCTGGCCTGGACCATGGCAGGCGATAATACAGGCATGACTCAAGGAATTCCAATTTAATTGCCATCAAATGCCAAAAAATGTAATTTGATCATTTCGAAGCGTTAGTTATGGTTCCTTGGGTCGTATTTGCTGTTGCGGAAAAACATCATGCGATCTACTACGGGCTCCGTACCAAGGCGTCTAGCATGGACCATGGTAGGCGATAATACATGCACGACTGGCGGAATTCCAGTTTAATTTCCATATAATGCTAAAAATGTAACTTGATCATTTCGAAGCGTTGATTATGGTTCCTTGGGTCGTACTTGATATCCCGGAAGAATATCATGATATCCGGTGCTGGCACTATACCAAGGTATCCGGCCTGGACCATGACAGGCGATAATACAGGCACGACTGGTGGAATTCCAGTTTAATTGCCACAAAATGCCAAAAAATGTAACTTGATCATTTCGAAGCGTTGGTTATGGTTCCTTTGGTTGTATTTGCTATCCCTGACAAATATCTAGCAATCCGGTACTGGCTCCATACCAAGGCGTCCAGCCTGGACCATGGTAGGCGCTAATACAGGCACGACTGGCAGAATTCCAGTTTAATTGCCTTAAAATGGCAAAAAATGTAACTTGATCATTTCAAAGCGTGTGTTATTGTTCCTTGGGTCGTATTTGATGTCCCGGAAAAATATCATGCTATCCGATACTGGCTCCGCAACAAGGCATCTGGCCTGGACAATGGCAGAGGATAATACAGGCACGACTGGCGGAATTCCATATAAATTGCCATAAGATTCCAAAAAATGTAACTTGATCATTTCAAAGCGTTGGTTGTGGTTCCTTGGGTCATATTTGATGTCCCGGAAAAATATCATGTGATCCGGTACTGGCTCTGTACCAAGGCGTCCGGCCTGGACCATGGATGGCGATAATATAGGCACGACTGGCGGCATACCAGTTTAATTGTCATAAAATGCAAAAAATGTAACTTGATAATTTTGAAGTGTTGGTTATGGTTCCTTGGGTTGTATTTTTCCTGTCTTGGACAAATATCATGCGATCCAGTACCGGCTCCGTACCAAGGCGTCCGCTCTGGACCATGGCAGACGATAATATAGGCACGACTGGTAGAATTCCAGTTTAATTGCCATAAAATTCAAAAAAATGTAACTTGATCAATTCGAAGCATTGGTTATGGTTCCTTGGGTCATATTTAATGTCTCGGACAAATATCATGCGATCCGGTACTGGCTCCGTACCAAGGCAGGCGATAATACATGCACGACTGGCGAAATTCCAGTTTAATTGCCATAAAATGCCAGAAAATGTAACTTGATCATTTCGAAGAGTTGGTTATGGTTCCTAAGGTCATATTTAATGTCCCATAAAAATATCATGCGATCCGGTACCGGTTCCGTACCAATGCGTCCGGCCTAGACCGTGGCAGGCGATAATACAGGAACGGTTGGCGGAATTCCAGTTTAATTGCCATAAATTGCCAAAAAATGTAACTTGATCATTTCGAAGCATTGGTTATGGTTCATAAGGTCGTATTTGATGTCCCAGAAAAATATCATGCGATCCGGTACTGGCTTCGTACCAAGGCGTCCGACATGGACCATGGCAGTCGATAATACAGGCACGACTGGCGGAATACCATTTTAATTGCCCAAAAATGCCAAAAAATGTAACTTGATCATTTCGAAGCCCTGGTTATAGTTTCTTGGGTCGTATTTGCTGTTCCGGACAAATATCTGGTACCGGTTCCGTGCCAAGGCGTCCGACCTGGACCATGGCAGGCGATAATATAGGCATGACTGGCGGAATTCCAGTTTAATTTCCATAAAATGCCAAAAATGTAACTTGATCATTACGAAGTGTTGGTTATGGTTCCTTGGGTCGTATTTTCTTTCCCCCGACAAATATCATGTGATCCGGTATCGGCTCCATACCAACACATCCGGTCAGGACCATGGCATGAGATAATAAAGGCACGACTAGCGGAATTCCAGTTTAATTGCCATAAAATGCCAAAAAATGTAACTTGATCATTTCAAAGCGTTGGTTATGGTTTCTAAGGTCGTATTTGATGTCCCGGACAAATATCATGCGATCCGATAACGGCTCTGTACCAAGGCGTCTGGCCTGGACCATGATAGGCGATAATATAGGCACGACTCAAGGAATTCCAATTTAATTGCCATAAAATGCCAAAAAATGTAACTTGATCATTTCGAAGTATTAGTTATGGTTCCCTGGGTCGTATTTTATGTCCCGGAAAAACATCATGCGAACCGCTACCGGGTTCGTACCAAGGCGTCCGGCCTGGACGATGGCAGGCAATAATACAGGAACGACTGGCTGAATTCCAGTTTAATTGCCATAAAAAGAAAAAAAATGTAACTTGATCATTTCGAAGCGTTGGTTATGGTTCCTTGGGTCATATTTGATGTCTCGGACAAATATCATGTGATTCGGTACCGGCTCCGCACCAAGGCGTCCGGCCTGGACCATGGCGGGCGATATTACATGCACGACTGGCGGAATTCCAGTTTAATTGCCATAAAATTTTAAAAAATGTAACTTGATCATTTCGAAGCGTTGGTTATGGTTCCTTGGGTCGTATTGCATGTCTGGGAAAAATATCATGAGATCCAGTACCGGCTCCGTACCAAGGCGTCCGGCCTGGACCATGGCGGGCGATATTACAGGCACGACTGGCGGAATTCCAGTTTAATTTCCATAAAATGCCAAAAATGTAACTTGATCATTTCGAAGCGTTGGTTATGGTTCCTTGGGTCGTATTTGACGTCCCAGACAAATATCATGCGATCCAGTACCGGCTCCATACCAAGGCGTCCGGCCTGGATCATGGATGGCGATAATACAGGCACAACTGGCGGAGTACCAGTTTAATTGTCATAAAATGCCAAAAAATTTAAATTAATCATTTCGAATATTTGGTTGTTGTTCCTTGGGTCGTATTTGCTGTCCCGGAGAAATATCATGCGATCCAGTACCGGCTCCGTACCAAGGCATCTGTTCTGGACCATGGCAAGCGATAATATAGGCATGACTGGCGGAATTCCAGTTTAATTGCCGTAAAATTCAAACAAATGTAACTTGATCATTTTGAAGCGTTGGTTACGGTTCCTTGGGTCCTATTTAATGTCCCGGACAAATATCATGCTATCCAGTACCGGCTCCGTACCAAGACGTCCAGCCTGGACCATCGCAGGCGATAATACATGCACGACTGGCGGAATTCCAGTTTAATTGCCATAAAATGCCAGAAAATGTAACTTGATCATTTCGAAGAGTTGGTTATGGTTCCTAAGGTCATATTTGATGTCGCGAAAAAATATCATGCGATCCGGTACCAGCTCCGTACCAAGGCATCCAGCCTGGACCATGGCAGGCGATAATACATGCACGACAGGCGGAATTCCAGTTTAATTGCCCAATAATGCAAAAAAGTGTAACTTGATCATTTCGAAACATTGGTTATGGTTCCTAAGGTCGTATTAGATATCCCAGAAAAATATCATGCGATCCGGTACTGGCTCCATACCAAGGCGTCCGGCCTGGACCATGGCAGGCGAAAATACAGGCACGACTGGCGGAATGCCCAAAAATGCAAAAAAATTTAACTTGATCATTTCGAAGCCTTGTTTATGGTTCCTTGGGTCGTATTTGCTTTCCCGGACAAATTTCATGCGATCTGGTACCGATTCCGTGTCAAGGCGTCCAACCTGGACCATTGCAGGCGAAAATATAGGCACGACTGGCGGAATTCCAGTTTAATTTCCATAAAATGCCAAAAATGTACTTTGATCATTTCGAAGTGTTGGTTATGGTTCCTTAGGTTGTATTTAATGTCCCAGACAAATATCATACGATCCGGTACTGGCTCCGTACCAAGGCGTCCGGTCAGGACCATGGCAAGCGATAATACAGGGACGACTGGCATAGTTCCAGTTTAATTGCCATAAAATGCAAAAAAATGTAAATTGATCATTTTGAAGCGTTGGCTATGGTTCCTTGGGTTGTATTTGATGTCCTGGACAAATATCATGCTATCCGGTACTGGATCCGTACCAAGGCATCCGGCCTGGACCATGGCGGGCGATATTACATGCAGGATTGGCGGAATTCCAGTTTAATGGCCATAAAGTTACAAAATATGTAACTTGATCATTTCAAATCATTGGTTATGGTTCCTTGGGTTGTATTTGATGCCCTGGAAAATTATCATGCGATCCGGTACCGGATCTGCACCAAGGCGCCCCGCTTGGACCATGGCGGGTGATATTACATGCACGACTGGCGGAATTCCAGTTTAATTTCCATAAAAAGACAAAAATGTAACTTGATCATTTTGAAGTGTTGGTTATGGTTCCTTGTGTCGTATTTAATGTCCCGGACAAACATCATACGATCCGGTACTGGCTCCGTACCAAGGCGTCCGGTCAAGACCATGGCAAGCAATAATACAGGCATGACTGGCAGAGTTCCAGTTTAATTGCCATAAAATGCAAAAAAATGTAAATTAATCATTTTGAAGCGTTGGTTATGGTTCCTTGGGTTGTATTTGATGTCTCGGACAAATATCATGCTATCCGGTACCGGCTCCGTACCAAGGCATCCGACCTGGACCATGGCGGGCGATATTACATGCACGATTGGCGGAATTCCAGTTTAATTGCCATAAAGTGACAAAATATGTAACTTGATCATTTCAAAGCATTGGTTATGGTTCCGTTTGTCGTATTTGATGTCCCGGACAATTATCATGCGATCCGATACCGTATCTGTACCAAGGCGTCCGGCCTGGACCATGGCGGGCGATATTACATGCACGACTGGCGGAATTCCAGTTTAATTTCCATAAAATGCCAAAAATGTAACTTGATCATTTCGAAGCGTTGATTATGGTTACTTGGGTCGTATTTGATGTCCCGGAAGAATATCATGCTATCCGGTACCGGCTCTATACCAAGGCGTCCGACCTAGACCATGGCAGGTGATAATAGAGGCACGACTCGCGGAATTCCAATTTAATTGGCATAAAATGCCAAAAAATGTAACTTAATCATTTTGAAGCGTATGTTATGGTTCCTTAGGTCATATTTGCTATCCCGGACAAAAAACATACGATCCTATACCGGCTCCGCATCAGGCCTAGACCATGACAGGCGATAATACAGGCACGACTGTCAGAATTCCAGTTTAATTTCCATAAAATGCCAAAAATGTAACTTGATCATTTCGAAGCGTTGGTTATGGTTCCTTGGATCGTATTTGATGTCCCGGACAAATATCATGCGATCCAGTACCGGCTCCATACCAAGCCATCCGGCGTGGACCGTGGATGGCGATAATACAGGCACGACTGACGGAGTACCAGTTTAATTGTAATAAAATGCAGAAAAATTTAAATTAATCATTTCGAAGTGTTGTTTGTGGTTCCTTGGGTGGTATTTCCTTTCCCGGAGAAATATCATGCGATCCAGTACCGACTCCGTACCAAGGCATCTGTTCTGGACCATGGCAAGCGATAATATAGGCATGACTGGCGAAATTCCAGTTTAATTGCCGTAAAATTAAAAAAATTGTAACTTGATCATTTTGAAGAATTGGTTATGGTTCCTGGGTCGTATTTAATGTCTCGGACAAATATCATGCGATTCGGTACCGGCTCCGTACCAAGACGTCCAGCCTGGACCATAACAGGCGATAATACATGCACGACTGGCGGAATTCCAGTTTAATTGCCATAAAATGCGAGAAAATGTAACTTGATCATTTCGAAGAGTTGGTTATGGTTCCTAAGGTCATATTTGATGCCCCGAACAAATATCATGCGATCCGGTACCAGCTCCGTACTAAGGCATCCAGCCTGGACCATGGCAGGCGATAATACATGCACGACTGGCGGAATTTCAGTTTAATTGCCCAAAAATGCAAAAGTGTGTAACTTGATCATTTCGAAACATTGGTTATGGTTCCTAAGGTCGTATTTGATATCCCGGACAGATATCATGCGATCAGGTACCGGCTCCGTACCAAGGCGTCCAGCCTGGACCATGGCAGGCGAAAATACAGGCACGATTGGCGGAATACCAATTTAATTGCCCAAAAATGCAAAAAAATGTAACTTGATCATTTCGAAGCCTTGTTTATGGTTCCTTTGGTTGTATTTCCTTTCCCGGACAAATGTCATGCGATCTGGTACCGATTCCGTGCCAAGGCGTCCGGCCTGGACCATGGCAGGCGAAAATATAGGCACGATTGGCGGAATTCCAGTTTAATTTCCATAAAATGCCAAAAATGTAACTTGATCATTTCAAAGTGTTGGTTATGGTTCCTTGGGTTGTATTTAATGTCCCGGACAAATATCATACGATCCGGTACTGGCTCCGTACCAAGGCGTCCGGTCAGGATCGTGGCAAGCGATAATACAGGCACGACTGGCGGAGTTCCACTTTAATTGCCATAAAATGCGAAAAATGTAAATTGATCATTTTGAAGCGTTGGTTATGGTTCCTTGGGTTGTAATTGATGCCCCGGAAAATTATCATGCGATCCGGTACCGGATCTGTACCAAGGCGTCCGGCCTGGACCATGGCGGGTGATATTACATGCACGACTGGCGGAATTTCAGTTTAATTTCCATAAAAAGCCAAAAATGTAACTTGATCATTTTGAAGTGTTGGTTATGGTTCCTAGTGTCGTATTTAATGTCCCGGACAAACATCATACGATCCGGTACTGGCTCCGTACCAAGGCGTCCGGTCAGGACCATGGCAAGCAATAATACATGCACGACTGGCGGAGTTCCAGTTTAATTTCCATAAAATGCAAAAAAATGTAAATTAATCATTTTGAAGTGTTGGTTATGGTTCCTTGGGTTGTATTTGATGTCCCCGAAAAATATCATGCTATCCGGTACCGGCTCTGTACCAAGGCATCCGTCCTGGACCATGGCGGGCGATATTACATGCACGATTGGCGGAATTCCAGTTTAATTGCCATAAAGTGACAAAATATGTAACTTGATCATTTCAAAGCATTGGTTATGGTTCCGTTGGTTGTATTTGATGTCCCGAACAATTATCATGCGATCCAGTACCGGATCTGTACCAAGGCGTCCGACCTGGACCATGGCGGGCGATATTACATGCACGACTGGCGGAATTCCAGTTTAATTTCCATAAAATTCCAAAAATGTAACTTGATCATTTCGAAGTGTTGATTATGGTTCCTTGGGTAGTATTTGATGTCCCGGAAGAATATCATGCTATCCGGTACCGGCTCTATACCAAGGCGTCCGACCTAGACCATGGCAGGTGATAACAGAGGCACGACTCGCGGAATTCCAATTTAATTGGCATAAAATGCCAAAAAATGTAACTTAATAACTTTGAAGCATATGTTATGGTTCCTTAGGTCATATTTGCTGTCTCGGACAGAAAACATATGATCCTATACCAGCTCCGCATCAGGCCTAGACCATGACAGGCGATAATACACGCACGACTGGCAGAATTCCAGTTTAATTTCCATAAAATGCCAAAAATGTAACTTGATCATTTCGAAGCGTTGGTTATGGTTCCTTGGATCGTATTTGATGTCCCGGACAAATATCATGCGATCCAGTACCGGCTCTATACCAAGGCGTCCTGCGTGGACCATGGATGGCGATAATACATGCACGACTGGCGGTGTACCAGTTTAATTGTCATAAAATGCAGAAAAATTTAAATTAATCATTTTGAAGTGTTGGTTGTGGTTCCTTGGGTCGTATTTCCTGTCCTGGAGAAATATCATGTGATCCAGTACCGGCTCCGTACCAAGGCATCTGTTCTGGACCATGGCAAGCGATAATATATGCATGACTGGCGGAATTCTAGTTTAATTGCCGTAAAATTCAAAAAAATGTAACTTGATCATTTTGAAGCATTGGTTATGGTTCCTGGGTCGTATTAAATGTCCCGAAAAAATATCATGCGATTCGGTACCGGCTCCGTACCAAGACGTCCAGCCTGGACCATCACAGGCGATAATACATGCACGAATGGCGGAATTCCAGTTTAATTGCCATAAAATGCCAGAAAATGTAAATTGATCCTTTTGAAGAGTTGGTTATGGTTACTAAGGTCATATTTGATGTCCCGAACAAATATCATGCGATCCGGTAAAAGCTCCGTACCAAGGCATCCAGCCTGGACCATTGTAGGCGATAATACATGCACGACTGGCGGAATTCCAGTTTAATTGCCCAAAAATGCAAAAAAATATAACTTGATCATTTCGAAACGTTGGTTATGGTTCCTAAGGTCGTATTTGATATCCTGGACAAGTATCATGTGATCCGGTACCGGCTCCGTACCAAGGCGTCCGACCTGGACCATGGCAGGCAAAAATACAGGCATGACTGGCGGAATACCAATTTAATTGCCTAAAAATGCAAAAAAATGTAACTTGATCATTTTGAAGCCTTGTTTATGGTTCCTTGAGTCGTATTTGCTTTCCCGGACAAATATCATGCGATCTGGTACCGATTCCGTGCCAAGGCGTCCGGCCTGGACAATGGCAGGCGAAAATATAGGCACGACTTGCAGAATTCCAGTTTAATTTCCATAAAATTCCAAAAATGTAACTTGATCATTTTGAAGTGTTGGTTATGGTTCCTTGGGTCATATTTAATGTCCCGGACAAATATCATACGATCCGGTACTGGCTCCGTACCAAGGCGCTCGGTCAGGACCATGGCAAGAGATAATGCAGGCACGACTGGCGGAGTTCCAGTTTAATTGCCATAAAATGCAAAAAAATGTAAATTGATCATTTTGAAGCGTTGGTTATGGTTCCTTGGGTCATATTTAATGTCCCGGACAAATATCATGCTATCCGGTACCGGCTCCGTACCAAGGCATCTGGCCTGGACCATGGCGGGCGATATTACTTGCACGATTGGCGGAATTCCAGTTTAATTTCCATAAAGTGACAAAATATGTAACTTGATCATTTCAAAGCGTTGGTTATGGTTCATTGGGTCGTATTTGATGTCCCGGACAATTATCATACGATCCGGTACCGGATCTGTACCAAGGCGTCCGGCCTGGAGCATGGCGGGTGATATTACATGCACGACTGGCGGAATTCCAGTTTAATTTCCATAAAAAGCCAAAAATGTAACTTGATCATTTTGAAGTGTTGGTTATGGTCCGTTGTGTCGTATTTAATGTCCCGGAAAAATATCATACGATCTGGTACTGGCTCCGTACCAAGGCATCCGGTTAGGACCATGGCAAGCGATAATACAAGCACGACTGGCCGAGTTCCAGTTTAATTGCTATAAAATGCAAAAAAATATAAATTAATCATTTTGAAGCGGTTGTTATGGTTCCTTGGGTCGTATTTGATATCCCGGACAAATATCATGCTATCCGGTACCGGCTCCGTACCAAGGCATCTGGCCTGGACCATGGCGGGCGATGTTACATGCACGATTGGCGGAATTCCAGTTTAATTGCCATAAAGTGACAAAATACGTAACTTTATCATTTCAAAGCATTGGTTATGGTTCCTTGGGTCGTATTTGATCTCCCGGACAATTATCATGCGATCCGGTACCGGATCTGTACCAAGGCGTCCGACCTGGACCATGGTGGGCGATATTACATGCACGACTGGCGGAATTCCAGTTTAATTTCCATAAAATGCCAAAAATGTAACTTGATCATTTCGAAGCGTTGATTATGGTTCCTTGGGTCGTATTTGATGTCCCGGACAAATATCATGCTATTCGGTATCGGCTCCATACCAAGGCGTCCGGCCTGGACCATGGCAGGGGATAATACTGGCACGACTGGCGGAATTCCAGTTTAATTCCCATAAAATGCCAAAAAATTGTAACTTGATCATTTCAAAGCATTGGTTGTGGTTCCTTGGGTCGTATTTGATGTCCTGGACAAATATCATGCGATCCGGTACGTGCTCCGTACCAAGGCGTCCGGTCAGGACCACGGCAGGCGATAATACAGGCACGACTGGCAGAATTCCAGTTTAATTGCCATAAAATGCCAATAAATGTAAATTGATTATTTCAAAGTGTTGGTTATGGTTCCTTGGGTCGTATTTGATGTCCCGGACAAATATCATGCGATCCGGTACCGGCTCCATACCAAGACGTCTGGCCTGGACCATGGATGGCCATAATACAGGCACGACTGGCGGAATACCAGTTTAATTGTCATAAAATGCCAAAAAATGTAAATTGATAATTTTGAAGTGTTGGTTATGGTTCCTTGGGTCGTATTTTCTGTCCCGGACACATGCGATCCGGTACCGGCTCCATACCAATGCGTCCGGTCTGGACCATGGCAGGCAATAATATAGGCACGACTGGCGGAATTCCAGTTTAATTTCCATAAAATTCAAAAAAATGTAACTTGATCATTTCGAAGCATTGGTTATGGTTCCTTGGGTCATATTTGATGTCCCGGACAAATATCATGCGGTGAGGTACTGGCTCCGTGCCAAGGCGTCCAGCCTGGACCATGGCAGGCGATAATACATGCATGACTGGCGGAATTCAAGTTTAATTGCCAGAAAATGTAACTTGATCATTTTGAAGCATTGATTATGGTTCCTAAGGTCGTATTTAATGTCCTAGAAAAATATCTTGCGATCCGGTACCGGTTCTGTACCAATGCGTCCGGCATGGACCATGGTAGGCGATACTACAGGCACGGTTGGCGGAATTCAAGTTTAATTGCCATAAAATGCTAAAAAATGTAGCTTGATCATTTCGAAGCATTGGTTATGGTTTCTAAGGTTGTATTTGATGTCCCGAACAAATATCATGCGATCCGGAACCGACTCCGTACCAAGGCGTCCGGCCTGGACCATGGCTGGCGATAATAGAGGCACGACTGGAGGAATACTAATTTAATTGCCCAAAAATATC
>ML314167.1:0-32805 GCA_005239505.1 Nicotiana paniculata | reverse complement strand
GGAGTCAAAATTTTAATTTATTTGCTTTCCGAAAGCTCTAAATCGAGGTATTTCGTTTTATTTCATGTTAAAACTTTAATAATAATGCATATTTTTTGATTTGTATGTGTTCTATTTCGTTTTGTGTTTTTTTAGTAATTAAATTTATTTGTTGTTCATGTTTAGTTTAGATTATTTTTTAGCATAGTAAAATCTAGACCTTTTTAGCGTAGTAAAATGTAGACCCTTGTAACGTAGTAAAATTTAGAGCCTTGTAGCGTAATAATGTGTAGTATTGCAGCGTAGAAATATTTTAGTTTAAGTATCTTATACTGATAGTTGAAAATGAAAACTTTGTACAATTAAATTAATAATTGTACAACACACAAAATTATAAAAATATTAAATTTGACACATAAGTAATTATTAATGTTAGTTTGGTGCCATTGGGCCTCGAAGTATCGAGTCTGGAACCCATAAGTGTGTGTGTATATATATATATAGAATTATTACAATTAAATAATTAGAAATTATGAATTTAAAGTATAAAACAAACACGCAAAATTATAAAAATATTAAATTTAAGACACATAATTCCTAATATTAGTTTGGTGCCATTGGGCCTCAAAATATTAAGCCCAGAACCCATAGGTGTGTGTGTGTGTATGTATATATATATATATATATATATATATATATATATATATATAGTTTGTACAATAAATTATTTATAAAACATGAATTTAAATTATAAAATAAATACACAAAATTATAAAAATATTGAATTTGACACACATAATTACTAATGTTAATTTGGTGCTACTGGGCCTCAAAATATCGAGCCCGGAAACCCAAATATATATATATATATATATATATATATATATAAATTTATTAAAAATTATGAATTAAAATTACAAAACAATCACGCAAAATTATAAAAATATTGAATTTGACACACATAATTACTAATGTTAATTTGGTGCCACTGGACCTTAAAATATCGAGTCCGGAACCCAAATATATATATATATATATATATGTATATATATATATATTGTACAATAAATTATTTATAAAACATGAATTTAAATTATAAAACAAACACACAATTATTATTGATAGTTTGGTGCTACTGGGACTCAAATAACGAGCCTGAAACCCATAGGTTTAAATTTTGTATAACTTTAAAAATTGTGTAGCTCAAAAAATTAATATTTAATATACATAATAAAATACAAATAATGTTGTTTTAATTTACAGTTGACGACATGGACCCGATGATACATCCCGGGCCTCAGACGTTGGATCTATTAGCCCTACAGCCCGAGCATAGATCCTAGTATATATGGGACGGACAGTTGCTTACGCAGACTTTCTGGGCCAGGAGAGTGGAGTACATGTGGGAGTTTTTGAATGATAGAGCTCTACATCCCCGCGTGGTCCATTACCCGGAGTATCTAGGATTTTATAGGATTATTAGGATTGGCCGGATACAGCTCGACTGGGCTTTGATCACGGCGTTGATTGAGCGGTGGCGACCAGAGACGCACACTTTCCACCTGCCCATCGGCGAGGCCACCATCACCCTACAGGACGCCGAGATTCTATATGGCCTGTCAGCTGATGGCTTGCCAGTTTTGATGCCTTATAACATGAGATATTATCAGCGGCAGGCTTATTGGGATTATCTAGAGAGGCTAAATGATTTCAGGCCTGTGGACCAGGTGGTAGGGTCTGGGTCCAGCGGTCTGCAGTTGACCTACACTATAGCGCACCTAGAGGAGATCCACCCTACTATCACCGACGAGTCAGAGGAGGTGGATGTGATACGATATACGAGGCTGTTGTTGCTCGTTATACTTGGGGGGTTATTCGCGAACACTTCGGGGAACCTATTGAGTCTCTGTTTTCTGCACCATATTGATTCGTTCGAGACTACAACCATGTACAGCTGGGGTGGTGCTGTCCTCTCATTCCTGTACAGGCATATGTGCCGGGCTTCCATCGGCACACAGAGAGACATTTGTGGCTTTCTGCCTCTTCTACAGGTGACAACATATTCAAATAATATGTCCATTAGTTGCAATTCTACCTAGTTATAGTTATTCTTATACTTTAAGTCAACTTTCTATGTTAGGTTTGGGCCTGGGAGCGATTTATGCAGTTTCAGCCACCTCTACCACATCTACCGGCTAATGTAGAAATTCCGGAGCTTCCTCTAGCCTGGAGGTGGGTTATGCGTCGTACTCTTGCACGAGATTATGATGCCCATCATAATCTCCCCCTCTGCAGGGATGTTTTGGATCTGCTGGACGACACACATGTGAATATCTAAATAAACTTACCTGGTATAGATTAACGTAGTTATGCGCCTACTAATGTTTTGTGTTCTTATTTGATAGTTCATCTGGACGCCGTACATCGATGATGTGATAGATACCCTGCCAGCGTATTGCAGGTTCAACCGACAAATTTGGAGGTCTTCTGTCCCGCTCGTATGCCTGGATATTGTTGAGCATCATGCCTCCGAGCGGGTATGTCGTCAGTTTGGCCTGCCGCAACCTATACCGAGTCCTCCTGCATGGCATGCCAGACACTTTGAGAGGGATGATCGGTCCAGGGTGGACGACAAATTTATGGCATGGCTTGACGAGCAGTTGGGTATTTGGGACAGGCGAGCTGACTTGGTCCCATCTCCCCAGTTCTTTTCTATTCAGAATTATATGGCATGGTACCGCACTGTTACCCGACTTATTTTCGGGAACCCAGTTCATCTGCCACACGGTCTCTACGTCCCATATGCCGAGAGACATGAGGCCCTGGTATGTTTTCTGTTATTATTAATTATATACCTGTAATTTTGTGCCAAATATGTTGTTTATATTTTTTACTTTGTGCACGCGATTGGATTGCATACCGTCTATCATATGGGGAAGCAGATGCAAAGTTATGTCCCCGATCCTGTGGCCATGCAGCAGTATAGTCGACGATTATGATATGGCTACTTAGACACTGCAGCGAGCCCGATCGGATCAGCGTTTGGCACACGAGGCTGATTATATAGATCCAGCGCAGTACCAGCCACGACCTCGTGGTGCCCGACGAGCTAGTGGTGCTGGACGACGTGGTCGTGGGAGGAGAGGAGGTGGTCCCCAGCTAGGGGGCGTCGAGGCTCCTGCAGATGATGTTGATGATGATATGGCAGGTGGCATGGATGAGACGGACATGTCGTCTTACAGCCATGGAATTTATCGCACTCAAGTGCCCTCGTAGATGACCTCATCGGGTCAATTATTGATCACGGGATCGGATATTCAAGGAGAGGATTGGGCTACATACTTCCCAGGCCCGTCTACCACTGATGAGGAGCGACCGACCCGAGATTTGTGTAGTGGGCGTCGACTGAGTTATGGCTCCACATCACATGCGCAGGTATAAGTTTATTAGTATTGAATTTGAATTTGTTTTGACTGTAACTTATTTGTTTCCTTTAACTTTACTAATTTCCTTTTGAAGGCTTCATGCAATGCTGCGACAGATGGCTACATTCAGGATCCATACACGATGATGATGGTAAGACAATATAAATTATTGTGAATTGTTATGTAGTTTTCTATACTAAGTTTTATATTATTATGTAGCCTTCTACTGGACCTGACAGCACCACCGATACATGTCATCCTGCGTTGCATCCGACTATAAGCAGACGATTTGATGATGATAATCCCGATAACGTACCTCGGCTGGCGGGAATGATGCGCCTCAGACTAGCGGCTACGTTGAGACACACCGGTTGCGGGACACATTGATTCGACCTTCTTTCATTTTTTTTTGTATTTGGCGTAAACAATATTTTTGTATACATTAACAACAATATTTAATCGAATATGGCCATTAATTTTTTTAGTTCTCATTTTTTTTGATAGTTTTATATAACAACACAAGCACTAAAACTTAACTTCCACTTCAATTAAATAAAATTTAGTACAACAAACAAGGAAAACAATACTGCGGCACAAACACAAACACAAACATAGGCTGCTAACATAATAAAAATACATGAAATATGAAAAATACACTAAACACATACATGCAAGTGTTTAGCCCCGGCTTCCATTTATTCTCCGCTCCAACCACTTAAATCGTTCTTCCAACTGTTCTTTTTCTTCTTCAACCTCTTTAAGTTTCGCCTTCACCTCCGTAAGTTCCCGTTTATATATTTTTTTTCTGTTCCTTTTCGGCTTCACAAGTCCATTCTGCTTTTAATTTTTCTCTTCCTGCCTCCTTCAGTTTAGCCCTCAAGTCTGCAATAATTCTATTGCCTTCTCTTTCACGTTCCTCTTGTGTTGTACGCAAATTATTAAGATAATGTAGTTGTTCTCTGTAGCATTGCTGATAACATGGGGGGTCAACCCATTCCTCAAAATCACACATAGGTTCGTTGGGATCCTTGTAAAACTGATTCAAACAATGCCAGTAGCGACGTCCACATTCACCACCGTCCCAACAAAATTTCATCAAGCATGCTTTTCCACACTTGCATTTTGGTGCACGAAGAGGTTGAGCCATTTGTGAAATATTTGCTTTTAGTAAAAAAAAACCTTACCTTTAAATGAAATATTTGTTTTTAGTAAATTTTGAGCACACAAATTAACTGGAAGGGGCCTGTTATTTATACGCGAGACAACACATACATAACATAGTGGTCAGTCGCGCTAAATACATAACGTACTATCCAACGACGTTATATTTTGCGTCTTAAATTTCATGATGTTGAAAAGGCGACTTTATGTCAGCTGGTCAACTTTTTCAGTTAGACAAGACAACACACACATAACATAGTGGTAAGTAGCGCTAAATACATAACGTACTATCCAACGACGCTATATTTTGCGTCTTAAATTTCCTGCTTACGCGCGCTTTATCGGGGAAAAGCATCCCCTTTGCAAGCACCGTTGGTCTAGACTCATCCCACATTGCTTCCCGGATTTTATCAAAATCCCTTGTGAGAGCTTCCACATCCCGCACGCTTGGCAACTTATCAATGTAAGGAATCTCCCTTGAATGAAACGGCACTTCGGACTCGTACACTCTTCGTCTAGGGGAGGAGGGGGGGTTCTCTCCAAATCTGGTCCTTCCCCCTCATCCTCATCATCACCATCCTCACGAGGAAAAGGGTGTCTCGTCTTCGGATTCATCGGCATTGTTGTCGTAATCACTATTCTGTTCCTCACTCTGTGCATCACCAGATCCCGATGTAATACGTCATTTTCGGGCAATTGAGTGAGTACGGATAGACCACTTGTAAATTCATATCCGGCTGGTACCCCTATTCAATATATGAGCGTTAATACAAATTCAATACACTAAAAACATACATAATTAACAGAAATCACAACATAAATTTACCACTCGTCTTGTGAATGTTGGAAAGCAGGATATAAATTATTTTCTCCCTCCTCATTCCCCGGCGGTGATAAGTTTAAATGAAGGAAAAGTCTTTCATCCGGAACCTGTCCGGCAAAAACTGCTCCAGAATCACTAAAAGTGTGCGTCTCGGCGTCAGCTGACAGGCCATATGGCGTCAGCTGACATCCTAGAAGACGTCTTCAACCTTCACGTACATCTCCAACATTGTGAGTAAAAGAAATTCCCGGCATTCATCCGGAGTCCTCAGAAAATCACTCAGAGTTTCATCATCGTCGATGTTAAATTCCGAGTAAAAAGAAACCCCTTGCGGAGTGACGGAATACGGATATCGTCCGGTTACTTTAAGTAACACTGAACGTTTCCTCACACCCATTTTCTTGCATAACAATGATATCAATTTATCATACTCCATTGTAAGTGGCAATTTAACATGACACTGAGCAGGTAAATTGTAGCCCACAGAGTTATTCTCCATCACAACCTCACCCCCCCAATTTAATAAAACTCTTATTCTACGCTCTTCAGACATAATGAAAAAATGCTTGAGAATTTAACAACAATAAACGTTTGATCAAGAGTTGAAATTTTTTTTGAATGAATTTCAATGCAATTCTAACCTCTTTATAAAGGAAATGGCTGGCCGGAGAATTTTTTTTTAATGTATAGCGCCAAAGCACTGGGCACTATACGCTTTTTGAATTATTGAAGGCGTATTATTGGTGGGCCCAGGAAGCAGGTATAGCGCCACAGTGCCCGGCGCTATACAAAAACTTATGTATAACGCCGGGTACTGTGGCGCTATACACAACTATGTTAGATTTTTATGTATAACGCCACACTATGTGGCACTATACATTAACGACACAATTACCATTAATGTATAGCGCCACATAGTGTTGCGTTATATATATTTTCGTCATCTTTTTTTTATGGACCTATTTTGATCTACAAAGTCCAAAAGAACCACATTTTGGTTCCGGACTCCTAGTTTTTGTGTACCACGATCCTTTATCAATACTTGCACCACTTTCCAAAGGGCTGTTGACTCGGAGAAGGAAAGTCTTGCTCTTAGCATTTATTGCAGAATCTTCTTGTTAAATATTTTTGAATGAATTTTGGCAAAAGTTTCTTTAATAGCTGTATATGAGATCAGTCTAGCTAGGAATGTTAAGATAGAGCCAAAAAACTCCAAAGCACTTTATCGTCCATCAAACCTCTGGTGTTAGTATTGAAACTGGCTGAAGTAACATTTGACTTTCGTTACACCCCTTGTAATCTAGCCTCACCAACTCATTGACTTTTCATGTTCAAGCACAACAATCTCTTATCGAAGTTCATATCTCATTGTTGGCTAATCCTTGATATATCGTAAGTTGTCTCATCAGTTTGGTATTTCATGTTTGTTGCTTGTGTATTAGCTTGTTCTATTTATGTTTTATGACATTTACTCTTCTTACTACTTAGGCTTGGCTTTCTAGTGGCTTGATGTTGTATGGCTCTCTTCTGTTATGTAGATCTTCTATGCATATCTCAAACTTGAAATTTCTGTCAATTTGAATAGCTATAACTATAAATATTTTTTTAGATAACAATCAAGTTTGTTCCACATATTGTAGTTAGCATCTTCGTCGAATATCCTATTACATAGTTGCTTAAATAGCTAGATTTGAAACATTTAGAAATGAACTTAATTTGACAAATTATAATCCTAACTTATGAATTTGATTCTAGTAAGTTGTTTGAGGGATTTCACGCGTGTTGTTCTTTATAGTATTTCTTAAGTGTAGTTTATTATTTTCTTATGGTATTTCTCACAAGCATGGTTGAGTTACTTTTAATGTCTAAACAGACAATTAGTTGTTAATGTCAACTTTAGCTTTGGGCCTTCTCTTGAAATGCAACCAAAGCTGCACTTCGTATAACCTCTATTCATGAGCTTCACATTTGCTAGGTAACTGATGAGGTATTTCCAACTAGGACTTGAATGTTAATAATTTTTATTTATCATCTTTTGTAGGTGGAGCAAATGAATAAAGGGCAGACGAAACAAGCGAGGACTTTACATGAAAGTATTGGTTGATTGTTGCTGAAATTTCAAATGTTCTAGGAATCTTTTATTTTTTTATATATATATATTATACAATGTTATGTGCTAAATCTTGAACCTGAGAACAATATTGTATATTTTGATTTAATGGTATTATAATTTTGATATTTTGGATCATTATTTTTTTTATGAATAATTCTCTTTCGAGATTTATAGTTATTTTCTTAAGCAAAATTTCTAGGATGAAATTCAGCATGATGAGATAAACACTATGAACATGGTTTCTAATGCATATAAATATCATCACAATAGCCTATGGGCATGGTTTCTACCCGAATATGATAAAAGATATATAAAATCCCTCCCCAGCTTTTACTAATAACCCATACCTGTTTTACAAAGATTATTATTACAGACAAAAAATTACATAATGAAAATCATTATACTATAGGGAACCTTGGCAGGCCCAATGTCGATCCTGGAAGCCAGGCCTTCAAGCAAGTCTGAGGTACACCAATAGTCCATAATACACCAAATGACTTCTGGTGTGTCAAAGTTCCCAAGGGCCTCAAGGACCCCGAGCGATGCTCACACCAGAACCTTTTCAAAAAATAGTTTTTGTGAACAAGTTTGGAAAGGCCAGCCCCAATGTGTCAGAGTTCGGAGGAGTCTCATGGACTCCTAGGAAGTGCTCACAGTGGAGGGGCAGGACCCTAGATATCTAAGAGTATAAGTTGAAAATAGTATATAAAAATAGGAGGTAATTTTAGGAAAAAAAATAGCTTGGATTTTAGAAGTGAATAAAACAGATTACCAGATTACAAGAACTATAAGCAGGACCATATTTAGCCGATGGAGTTCAGACATGAACTCAGTATTCAAACAACAGACAAAATAGGGTCATAATCAATTGAAAAGGTTTCACATTGCATGGGATTGACTTAGCTCATTAACTATTACTAGGTGAGAATATAGGCATATATTAAATAGAGATCAACATGCTGGGATCAAGTTACTGATCAGGAACACATGTATAAAACGTAACAAAGCTGAGAGCCTAGAAATCATGAATTAATCAGGAACCTGCTAAGGTAAACCAATAAAACAAGACAAGAGTTAAAACATGCTAGTGGAGAAACAGGTGAACAAGTACCCTTAATGAAATAAGACTATGCTAAGGTGTGTTAATCATACTAACACATTGGACAACACAAAATCACAAGAGTTAAAGCATGCCAATGAACAGAAACATAAGGGCAAACAGATATAGACATGCTGTTGTAAAGTAGTAAACAGGGAGAACATAGGTCTAATTACATAGCATATTGAATAATAACATAAGTGGAGACATACCATTTAAGAGGTAGCAACAGAAAAGTGAAAGAAAATAGGATCCAAGAGTCTAGCCTTGGCTTTCAGCCGGCTAGACATGGCAACAAATAGAAGTAACAGAAAGAACTACAAGTGAGAGTGTGTGAGTAAGAGTTTGTGTGTGTTTCTCTATATGTGTTCGTGTGTTTTAAAAATCATAATGGGGGGATTATATAGCACTTAGAAGAGTAAAAAAAATAAGACAAAGAATATTAGAGTTCATAAATAAGGTATACAAATAATATCAACCAGTTAATTGGGGCTTAACCCAACTAATTAGTACAAATAGAATCCGGGAAAGACACCTTAAAATAAGGAGAATCAATTACTAGTCCATATTGAGATTCTAATAAGGTAGGAAATAAGTCATATGTTATTTACAAGTCGGTTAGAGTAAATCAAAACCTAGAAATCAAGCTCATAAACTAATTAAGACAAGTAATACCAATTAGGAGTCACAAATAAGGAAAATAGGTAAAAATCACAGAGAAGTACTAATTTCAACAGAAAAATATGATTTCAAACCCTAATGAGGCGGATAAAATCAAGTAACGGGCAAATATTGAAACAATCAATGAGATAAGCAGAAACCCTAGGTCTTAGAACATAGGCATGAAAAATTAGTCGAACCAGTAAAGGGAATCAGATTTAAACACTTACGAACTTTAGAACCTTTTGCATACAACTAAAAACAAAAATAAAAACCTAACCTTAAAATCGATTAATAATAAAGAAGAAAAAACAAAAAACAGAAGGGTTTTTAAAGAAAAATACCAGATAAACTTCCCAGATCTACAATGATCTGAACAGACTCAAGTAGAAAGAGATTAGGGTTTTGAGGAATGGAATGAGGTGGAAAAATCCAGTGAAGAACCGTAGTTTCAAGCCATAAACATGAATATAACAATACTCACATACATAGAGATGAACACATGCAGGTTCATCGAGAAAGTGAAGAGTTGAAGCCAAGTCTGTGTTGAATCTTTTCGAGATTTCATCAAATAACAAAGAAATCGAATAGCTAGTAGAGATAGGAGGCTGGATAGGGCATGCGATCGAAGAGAAAATCCACGGATTGAAGGGTTTCCGGTGACGGCGTCTAGGGTTAGGGGAGAGCTTGAGAAAGAGAAGGGAGGAGGAGGGATTCAAGGGCTGTCGAGTTGAAGAAGTGATTAGGGTTAGGGGATAGCTTGAGAGAGAGAAGAGAGGAAGAGGGATTCAAGGGAGGCTGAGATGAAGAAGTGATTAGGGTTAGGGTGTTAGGGGTTAATTAAAAAAGGAAATGGATCCTAGACTGTTGATCTTCTCAGATCAACGACCAGGATTCCATCTGGGGTTGGGGTGGGTTTATGAATTGGGTTATGTGTATTTGGGCTATGATATTAATTGGGCTGGGGGGTGGGGGTAATAATTTGGGTTAAGGTTCGAAACTAAACCAAATTAAAAGAGGCTACTTGTTAAATAGCCACTTAATTGATAAAATAATTTGTAAAAATAGTTAATAAATGATAAAAAATGATTTTATGTATAAAACTGATTTAAAATAATTACTTAATATTATAAAAATATAAAAGGTCATTTTCTTGTGAAATTAGGTAATTATGCACTCGTGGGCTATTATTGTAAAGTTATTACAATTATAACCCTAAAATATTTATACGGCTATTCATGAAATAATTAACGCTTAGTGTAAATATAAATGATAAAATTAAGCAATAAAATTGTCATAAAACCAATGGTGATACAATTAGTAATTGTCCATATAATAAAAAATACTGGGATAAATTAATTAAAAAATCTTTATAAATGTAAAAATTATGGAAAAATATTAATTGATGCTCATGCGTTGTTTTGAAGATATATATGCATTTTGGAAATAATATAGAAAAAAATTGGGTATCAACAACTGCCCCTCTTTATCCGGGAAGGATGAAAGAGTTATCGGGTAAAGATATGATGGTCAATTTTGACCGAGTAGGGTGATTTGAGAGACATAGGCCGCACTCTGGTTTCCGAGCTGCCTACATATCCTTGGTTTTACAGGAATCATTCCGTGTGTAGTTATGGATTCACCGGTGAAATATACCGATGAAGTTACCACAAAAACATACACAAGGTTTTGAATAGGTGAAATGGTTACGGTGAGCAGTCATGTTTGAAATAGTAGGAAGGAAATGGAGCGGGATTGATCCCGTTGGGGTAATGGTTGCTCATCGAGTTACATGCAAATAAAAGACGCACTACAAGCATATATCTTTGCATAAATTAAAAAACATGATGCAAATTTCCTTCAGACAATGAGGATTGTCTTTGGACGGTTAAGGATGGCGTATTTAGACCATGATGTCTCGGGCCATTAATTGAGCTGTAAGGGATTCGCATGCCATGAAATGGTGTTCTCGGGCCATGAAATGGTTCCTCGAACCATGACGCCTTTGAATAACGATATGCAAGTTTGAGAGATCCTCAGGCCATGGCATGGTGTATTTCGGCTATGAGGATGGTGCCTTCAGACTATGACCCCTTCGGAAAAGCTGGCGATATTTCAACCCATGCGGTGCAAAGACATGATGCTAGAAACATCAAGACAAGGCTTAGTCTTACATGGAGTTGAGGGCAGATCTTGGCCCGAGAGAATAGAATAAATAATACAAGGGAGACAATGTTTAGTCTCGTGCGGGACTCGGGACAATGCTTAGTCCAATGCAAAGAGAAGGCAGGGCTTAGCCTTATGCAAGGTCCGGGACAGGTCTTAGTCCCATGCAAGATTGAGACAGAGCTTAGACTCATGCAATGTTCGGGACATGACTTAGTTCCATACAGAGTGAAGGCAGAGCTTAGCCTTATGCAGATATGGAGGAAGGCCTTAGCCTTATGCAGGATTCGGGACAAGTCTTTGTCCCATGCAAAGTTGAGACAAAGATTAGCCTCATGCAGGATTCGGTACAGGGATTAGTCCCATGCAAAGTTGAGGCAGAGCTTAGTCTCATGCAGGATTAGGGACAGGGCTTAGTCCCATGCAAAGAGAAGGCAGGGCTTAGCCTTATGCAGGATTCGGGACATGGCTTAGTCCCATGAAAAGAGAAGGCAATGCTTAGCCTTATGCAAGTAAGGAGGCGAGGCTTAGACTCATGCAAGGTCGAGACAGAGCTTAGTCTCATGCAAATAGAAGACATAGCTTAGCCTTATGCAAGTAGGGAGACGAGTTTTAGCCTCATGGAAGATTGAGACAGAGCTTAGTCTCATGCAATGAACAATAAGTGATAGCAAAGTATTTCTTATCTGGAGATGAGTTTGGATATCTTTGTTGTTATGAAGACTTGTGATTCCAAGGTGTGCATATCCCTTGATTCTACATTCAAAGAAAAATCGTAAGTTTTGTAGGGGGGAAGGTTGGTTCGTGCTTTCGTCTTCTTGATTGATTTGTGTTCCGTCTGAAGATCTCGTTCAAATTATTGGGGTAGCGTTCGCTAAAGCATAGTTTATGTTCAAAATCATGCATGTATAACTTTCGAAGACATAGTAAAATAGAGTTTAGAAATTGGTTAGATGAACCAGTGACTGTGACACGATCAAAGACATTGCGACTGCTTCTGCTTCTGCCATAGAATTTTGAGAGTCCCCCTAAAAAATCTTCCCCAGTTAACTGAATAATGCTTCTGACTGCTTTATATGTTGCGATTGGTTGAACTTGCTTCGGAATTTTGAGGGTCCTCCTCAAAATTCTGCCCCAGTTTCTGATGATGAGAAAAATGGAAATTTTATTGAATTGTGACCGAACCCACAGGGCTGCCTGCGTATCTCCTCTTAAATGGGAATCAGGTCGAGCGTAGTTCAATTTACATCAATCATGTAGAAAAGAAGAGGATGATTTACACATAATATCTTTTGACTACATCTGAGTTGATTGGTTTTGGCCAAATTTCTCCGTCCATTTCTCTGAGTATGAGGGCTCCTCCTGTCAATACTCTTTGAACCATGTAAGGACCTTGCCAGTTGGGAGAGAATTTCCCTTTGGCTTCATTTTGATGCGGGAAGATCTTCTTCGACACCAGCTGCCCCGGTGTGAACTGCCTCGGCTTGACTCTTTTGTTGAAGGCTCTGGACATTCGATTTTGATAAAGTTGTCCGTGACATACCATGTTCATCCTCTTTCCGTTTATGAGGGCTAGCTGCTCATAACGGCTCCTTATCCATTATGCGTCTCTGATTTTAACTTCTTGTATGGTTCTCAGGGAAGGAATTTCTACTTCGGCAGGAACGACAACTTCAGTACCATAAACCAGCAAATAGGTTGTTGCCCCGGTTGATGTGCAGACTGTGATATGGTATCCCAGTAAGGCGAATGGTAGCTTCTCGTGCTATTTTTTGTGATTTTCTACCATTTTCCTCAGTATCTTCTTGATGTTTTGTTGGCAGCTTCCACGGCTCCGTTCATTGGGGCCTATATGCTGTGGAATTCTTGTGCTTGATTTTGAAAGTATCACACATGGATTTCATCAGATCACTGTTGAGATTGGTGGCGTTGTCAGTGATGATGGACTCTGGAATCCCGAACCAACAAATAATTCAGTCGCGAACAAAATCCGCAACGACCTTCTTAGTCATAGCTTTGTAAGATGCGGCTTCAACCCATTTAGTGAAGTAGTCGATAGCCACTAAAATAAACCGATGCCCATTTGAGGCGGTGGGCTCGATCGGACCAGTGACATCCATTCCCCAAGCGAAAAGAGGCCAAGGTGAGCTTGTTGCATTAAACTCGTTTGGTGGATCTTTTATCATGTCTGCATGCACTTGACATTGGTAACACTTCTGAACATACCAGATGCAATCTGTTTCCATGGTCATCCAAAAGTAACCTGACCTGAGTATCTTCTTGGCCAAGACAAAACCATTCATATGCGGGCCGCAGGTCCCAACATGTATCTCCTCAAGAAACTTAGAAGCTTCCTTTGTGTCGACACACCTTAATAGTCCCAGATCAAGAGTTCTTCTATATAGGGTTCCTCCACTGTAGAAGAAATGGTTGGACAACCTCCGAAGTGGGCGCTTTTGAGTATGGTTTGCATGCTCCGAGTATTCTCCTTTCGACAAATACTCTTTGATGTCGTGGAACCAAGGCTCCCCGTCCGTTTCCTCTTCGACATGCGCACAATATGCCGGCTGATTATGGATCCTTACTGGGATAGGATCAATGAATTTATTGTCTGGATGATGTATCATTGATGACAAAGTGGCCAATGCATCGACAAACTCATTCTGAATTCTGAGAACATGCCGAAACTCTATCTTTGTGAATCTTCTCTTCAATTCCTACACATGGTGCATATATGGAAATATCATGGAATTCTTGGTATCCCATTCTCCTTTTACCTGGTGCACAAGTAGATCTGAATCGCCGATTACCAGTAGTTCCTGAATGTTCATGTCAACAGCCATGTTGAGCCCTAATATGCAAGCTTCGTATTTCGCCATGTTGTTGGTGCAAGGGAATCTGAGTTTGACAGATACCGGATAATGCTGACCAGTTTCTGATACCAAGACGGCTCCAATGCCGGCTCTTTTGAAGTTTGTCGCTCCGTCAAAGAACATTGTCCAACCATCATAGGCTTCATGAATGTCTTCTCCTACGAATCATACCTCTTCATCGGGAAAATATGTTTTCAGGGGTTCGTATTCTCCTCCCACAGGGTTTTCATCAAAGTGGTCTGCCAGTGCCTGTCCCTTGACTACTTTTGGAGTTACATAGACAATGTCGAATTAACTCAACAAGATTTGCCAGTGGGCATGGTCTTCTGGAAGATATACTTCAAGGGATCCATTCTCGATATGAGATATGTTGTATAAGCACAGAAGTAATGCCTCAACTTCTGAGCTATCCAGGTCAAGGCACAACAGGTTCGTTCCAGCAAAGAATACCGTGCTTCATAAGGTGTAAACTTCTTACTCATGTAGTAGATGACCTGTTCTTTTCTCCCTGTCTCGTTGTTCTGCCCCAGAACGCAACCGAAAGCTCCATCTAGCACTGCAAGGTAAATTAGCATTGGTCTACCTGGCTCTAGCGGAACCAAAACTGGCGGTGTTGATAAGTACTCCTTGATTTTGTCAAAAGCCTTTTGGCAATCCTCGGTCCAACTAGTTGTAGCATCCTTCTTCGACATCTTGAAAATCGGCTCACATATCACTGTGTACTGTGCTATGAAACGGCTGATGTAGGTAAGGCGTCCCAGGAAACTCATCACATCTTTCTTGCTTTTTGGCGGTGGTAATTCTTGGATGGATTTGACCTTCGATGGATCCAATTCTATTCCCCGTCATCTGACGATGAATCCCAATAGCTTTTCGGCAGGAACCCCGAATGCACACTTTGCGGGGTTTAGCTTCAGGTTGTACTTCCGTAATTTGTCAAAATTTTTCCTCAAGTTTGCTATGTGATCTGTGGCCTTCTTGTATTTAATGATGACATCATCCACATATACCTCAATTTCTTTGTGCATCATGTCATGAGAAATAGTAGTCACGTCCCTCATGTATGTGGCCCCAGCATTCTTTAGGCCGAATGACATCATCTTGTAACAGTACACACCCCATGGTGTAATGAAAGCCATTTTCTCAGCATCCTCCTTTTCCATCCAGATATGATGGTAACCGACGAAGAAATCCATGAAATACTGGAGTTCATGCTTGGCACAATTGTCGATCAGAATGTGTATGTTCGGTAGCGGGAAATCATCCTTGGGACTTGCTCTATTTAGATCCCGATAATCAACACAGACTCTAACTTTCTTGTCCTTCTTCGAAACTGGTACAATGTTGGCTAACCAGGTTGGATATTCAACTACCCTGAGGACCTTGGCTTTGATCTACTCAGTAACTTCTTCCTTGATTTTCAAGCTCATGTCTGGCTTGAATTTTCTAAGTTTTTGCTTCACTGGCGGACACATTAGATTTGTAGGTAACTTGTGAGCCACTATGGATGTGCCCAACCCCGTCATATCGTCGTATGACCATGCAAAGATATCCTCATATTCCTTCAGGAACCGAGTGTTTTCCTCTTTCTCTGGCGGTGACAAGTGGATTCTTATGAGGGTTTCTTTGACGGTTTCAAAATTTCCCAAGTTAACTATCTCAGTTTCGTCCAGGTTGGACTTGGGTTTGTTCTCAAAATTCTCTACTTCTATGACGATTTCTTCAGGTATTACATCCTCTTCTTATTCTGAATCACTGTTCTTTTGTTGCGTTGTCTCATTACATGTCACAGTCGTCGGTTCATCAAGATAAGAAATAGCAATGCTGAGGGATAAATATATGAAAGAAAAATAGTGATAATAAAACATCGAGTCATTTAAAAATGTCAAACAAAATGATTTTCAATAACTCGAATAACATTTTCGGAACCTTGAAATTTTTTTTTAACACAAAAGAAAAATGCAAAAGTGGACATCATTTTTTTTTTAGAAAAATAAACAATGCCATTCAGCCTTGCTACCCTGGGACTCGTCGGGCCCTTGATGGTCTAACAGTCCAGTTCTTGAGTAATGCTCCTCTCTCCACAACTTGGATGATAGGGCCTTCCTCCTCCTCCTCCTCGATACTTACACTACAGTCCATGTTATCATCTTCCAAGAACAAACTCCTCAATGCTTCCAATGCTTCTTCTTCCTCTGATCCCCAAATGATATCGGCTTGCTGGAAGGTCTGATTCAGGTGTGGCACAGGAAGCTCAAATGGATAGTATGGACCACGCCACGGTGGTGACCAATCTTGGTATTGTTTCCAGGTGTATTGGTATCCCAACCCAATAGTGTGACCATGGTGCTTTGGCTGTATTGGTTTGGAGATGCCCTAAAGATTCTTACCAAGCCCCTTGCCGGGCTCATATCCTCTCCATTCTAGCATTCTTGCTATCTTGCTACTCCACCACTTGTCTTTCTCAATCGCGTTGACCCACTTTATACGATGGTATGTTTATCCACCTAACCTTCTTCTGTTTTCAATCACTGGGATAGTCTGAATAGTGTAAATGGGGTTGCTCCCATCTCCATGGATAATTACATCCTGGTGGTTCCATTCGAATTTCATGGCCTGATGTAAAGTAGATGCTATAGCACCAGTGGTGTGTATACATGGTCGTCCCAATAGCAGATTCTAAGAGGCGGATATGTCCAGTACATGAAACTCAACATCAAACCATGTAGGGCCCATCTGCAGGCAGATATTAGTTTCTCCAATGGTAGCTCTCTAAGACCTGTCGAATGCTTTCACAATCATAGTTCCCTCTTGTATCTCATGTAGGACTTTTTCCAACCTCTTAAACGTTGTCAATGGGCAAATGTTGAGGCTGGATCCTCCGTTGATCAAAACACGGGCGATGAACTTATCTTCGTATTGCACTGTGTTGTGCAGTGCCCTGTTGTGATTCAACCCTTCAAGCGGAAGCTCCTCCTCATGAAAGGTGATTTTATGTCTTTCAAGCACCTACCCCACCATATTGGCCATTTCTCCACTATTGATGTTGTTGGGTACATATGCTTCACTCAACACCTTCATTAGAGTATTCCTGTGTGCCTCAGAATTTTGCAGCAGTGACAAGATAGATATCTGAGCGGGAGTGTTGTTCAAATGATCAATGACAGAGTACTCACTTGAATGTACCTTTCTCCAGAGGTCATTTGGACCAATATCAATGACGGGCGGTTTGTTAGAAGTTTGCTTACTGGTTTCTCCTAAGTGTTCAGGTGTATAAACCCTTCCTGTTCTGGTCATTCCTTGTGCAGCGCCAGATTCTTCTGTCTTTTACTTTCCCTTTCTTCTAGCCTCGGCCACATAATCCCAAGGTGCAACATTAGAACTGAAGGGTGGTGTAGACGCCACCATTACAAGGAAAGGTATCGCCACCTCAACTTCAAATGGAGTGAGTATTGCTGCAGGTGGTGTTACTTCTACTTCTAAAGGAACAGATGCGGCTACCTCAACTCCAACTGGCAGACGTACCTGCACCATAATGGGATTAAGTGTGACTGCAGGTTTCCTAGGATCATCACCTTCTCGAATAAGCCCGATTGATCCCTCGGGATCCCATTCTTCATCAGTTTCTATCACATTGACCTATCCACCCCTATGATCTGGGAGAGGATTGTTGCAGACATTGGGTGCAGCTTCCTTCGCCTGCTTGACCTTACTATCAATTAGTGTTTGTATCTTGTCTTTCAAGGTGCAGAATTAGTAAATAGTGAGTCCCTTAATGCCATAATAATATGCACATGTCTTGTTTGGATTGACCCATTGAGATGAATTCTCCATTGCCACAGCGGGAATATGGGTGACATATCCAGCGGCTTTCAACCTTTCGTATAACTGGTTGATGGGTTCAGCAATGGTGATGTATTGTCTGGGTGGTTTGCGGTCAAAATTAGGCCTGGGATTTTGGTAGTTTGGATGAGTTGGAGGTGACTGATAATAGGATGTTTGGGTGTTATAGGTGTGGTAGGCGGTAGCAGGTTGGGAATATCTAGGAGGTGATGGTTGGTATGTAGGTGGAGGTGTTTGGTATGTGAGTGAAGGGGTCTGGTATATTAATGGAGTTTTGGGTCCCTGGGAAACCATTACTATTCCCACATCTTTCTTCTTCGATATACCACCTGATTGCAATGCTTTATTCGTGGCCTGCAGTGCCTCGAAATTTGTCACCATCCCGCTTTTAATACCATCTTCAATCCTTTCTCCGAGTTTGATGATATCAGAGAAACTATGGTTCTCAATAACCATTAGCCTGTCATAATACTGTGGATCCTGTGCCCTGACAAAGAACTTGTTCATCTGTTCCTCGTCTAATGCTGGTCTAACCATGGCTGCTTCTGACCTCCACCGAGTAGCATACTCGCGGAGAGTCTCAGTTGGCTTCTTCTTTAAGTTCTGGATATAGAAGACATCCGACGCATTCTCCGTATCAAATCTGAACCTGTCCATGAAGTCGGATGCCATGCTCACCCAATTGGCCCACTTCTTAGGATTCTGGCTTATGTACTAGGACAGGGCATCTCCGGTAAGACTCCTCATGAAGAGCTTCATTCGAATCCTTTCATATTTTACGACCCCCACGAGCTTGTCACAATAAGTCCTCAGATGAACCTTGGGATCACCCGTCCCATCAAACATTTTGAACTTGGGAGGTTTTTAACCCTCCGGCAGTTCCACATATGGTTTTATGCATAAGTCTTCATAGTTTAGACCTTCTATTCCTTTACCCCCTTCAACACCCTGAACTCGACTTGTCAACTTCTTGAGCTCTTCAGGCATGTTCTTGATGAGCAGGTCCTTCTCAGCTGATTCTGGTGTATAGGAGATTGGTTGAGTGGAGTGAGGTAGGGTTTCTACGTATATAGGGTTGTTCTAGTGAAGGCCAGGATTTTGGGCATAATGATGATCATTGGTGAAGTTTTGGGGTTCGGGAATAATTTGTGGGGGTATCTTGGGGAGTATGGTAGGTGTTTTGTGGGTATTGAGTATGGAGATGTTGATTTTGAGGAGGGGTTGTATACTGGTGAAGTGTGGGAGGATTCTGTGGGTGTTTGTTGGGTGTGTTCTGAGGTGGTGCAGGGTTCTGGGTGTCGGGGATATTCAATGTGAGGGAGAGATTTTCCAAGTTACGGATCTGCTCAAGCTCGCCCTGTAGTGCAAGTACCTTTTACTCAAGCCGTAAAACCAAATCATTTGCGGCCTGAGTGCCTCGGCCATCGGAAGTTTCCCCGTTCTCAACATGTGCAGTGTTGTCTATTCTGATTCCATTCATATCATCCATTTTAGATTTCCCTTTGCCTTTCGGTACACTTGGAGGAGGAGAAGGTGGAGGGCCCCTAGATCTGGTATGATAAGCTGATAATGCCAGTATGCGTGAACCAACCTTGGGGAACGTGAATAATCAAAAAGGAAAGGAAAACAAAAGGTAACCAAGTCATTAAGGGTTCCAAAAAGAGTATTTGCAGTATCTAAACACATAATGCGGGTATGTAAATTCGCGTCCTAATTTGGGAACCTCATTGTGTCCTAGCGACAAGTTGATTTGAAGAATTTTAGTGCCAATAATTTCCTTATTTCATTAATATAAAAACAGATAAATATAAAACGACAGTAAATAGGATAAGTCACTAATGACACTTGGCCTTATTACATTTGGAAAAAAAATAGGTAAATCTAATCTAATTGGTCCTAGAAGAACCTTCCCCAGGCTTGATCATCTTGTCTCTGTCGATCAAGTTCCCCAGGTCGTGCATGCCTAACAGCAGGTATACTCTCGCTAGATGTCCTCCTTCGCTTCCCTCAGCATTCTGGCAGTCGGTGAATCTCTTCCTCGTCTTCCCCTCCAGCTCCATCAGAACCTGCTCCAAATATTCCAGCCTTTCATTAGATTTCCCTTCCCCTCCATTCATTGATCAGTTCCACATCTGTCTTGTGTTCCTCCAGATGCTCGGCCTCGGACTCATGAACCCTTTTGTGCAGTTTATTGTATTTCACTTGGGCTTCAGCAACTTCGTCTATCACCTTGTTCCCCGACCGATTCCCGGCTCAACTACCCCTACTATACTGTCTTCCAACCATGATAGGTAAATGCGTACATGCCCTGCGTGGTACTTGTCTGGCTCGATGGTGTCCCTTTCTACAATAACCTTTAGATGCCACATATGCTTAGCTTCACATTTGTATGGGATGTCGTCATCCTGAAAATCTGCCCTGTAATGACACATTTTAGAAACTCTCGGTATGATTTGCTTCCTGCCTGCCTGTCTCATAACCCTGATGGGAATATAAGGGTATATGCCCCTTAACCCGATAAACACCAAGTGTGGAGAGTCCCTAGATCTGATGATGAACTCACTGATCGGGAACCACTCGAACATCCATTGAGCTCGGTCCTCAGTCAAATTGTCAAAAAACTGCTCCCATTCTGTAGCATTTTCCGGTTGAGCAAACTTGTCTGGGATGTAAGTCATTATCTTGGGGTGATGAAAGGCTATATGATCATTCCACGCCCTTCGTGGAAACTCTTGATTATATTGACCCCTTTGGAGATGCTCCAATAACCAAAATTGTAGTAGCAGATTACAACCCTCAAAGTGTTTGAACCCCTTCTGGCAGCGGTCCAAGGCATGGTAGATGTCAGCTATGATCATAAGGACAATGGTATATGTTTGCCCCTCGATCCCCTCCATTAAAGTTTTGGCTACCATAGCCAGTCTAGTGTCAATCCTGTCTCCTTTGCTTGGAAATACTATCATACCTAGGAAGCAAACAACGAACACAAAAACCCTGCGGTGAATATGACCCAAGGAAGTGATAGAGAATTCATCATGGAAGATACAATAGGATTTTCTATGACCATATCATTCATATAGGTAGTCAAAGGGTATGTAGGACTCCTTCAGGCACTCCAAATCACCATTCTTTTTCAAACCCATCATTTTCAGGAACCCCTTAGCGGCACGGTTTTTCGGCACCAATAAACCCGGACTGTCCCAAGGTAATCCAGCGAATCCCCCTATCTCATCCAAGAAAGGTGTCATTTCTATGTTTCCCAAATGGAACACGGACCTTTCTCCGTCCCAGAACATAGTGGCCGCTTAGACCAATATATTGTTTGGTTGGATATCTAGTAAAGAGGGTAAGTTTCCGAGGACCCTTTTCACATGGTCTTTGTCACTTGGCGAAAGGTCCTCCCACCAATTCAGCAACAATGGTGGTATTCTTAGGACCTTTCCAAACCTGGGGACTTCGTGCCTCATTTCTGCAAAACAAATAAGGTTAGAACCTTTCCCCCTCCAGATTCGACTACTTATACATCAGTGATTAGCAGATTGGCACTTATTTCTCCAAATTAAAGCACAGATCGTGGCTGCGTCTGTTAGGATTATGGAAACCCAGTGGACTTTTGGACAAGACTTTTCCTAAAGGGTTATTATGTGGACAAAACATTAACCCGGCTAGGTTTGACCATGATGCATGTACAATTATAATCAGAGTAAGGTTTCTATAGGGGTCTAGACTTGTACCCTCAAGCGGACAACTTGAGAGGGAAAGACACGGAACCATCGACTGCACCGCTGATCGACTAGTTTTACCGGAAATAAGCCTTTCCGAATTTAAAGGGTGATATATAGGAAGGGCGCAAACACTCATCAAACGTTGCTATAGGATTGATTACGCACGAGTGGAATATGATGTTGAGCATGATTTATGCAACAGTAAATAGCATGTTGTCACGTATTTTCACGTTAAAAATGATAAATGCGGTATTTAATAATTAAAAGACGTTTAAGAAAGAAAAATAAGGAAACAAGTCAGTTTCTGTAGTAAAGGAAATCATAAATGCTTGAAAATAGGCAATTAAATTCACATAAGTAGGAAAGGGAAACAGTGCGCATGCATTAACAGAATAAAGCATGCTTAAAGGCTAATTCACAAAAAACAAGTTTGTTATCGTAAGAGCCTAAAGGTTATCCCCAGCAGAGTTGCCATGCTGTCGCGCCGCCCTTTTTCTTCGCGGAGTCCGAGGTTTCGACATTTTGGGACACTCATTTCCCTTTGGGATGGGGTGTGGAATTTGAAGAGTCGCCACCTAACGATTTTTAAGGTTTGTTAGGGAACCTAAAGAAAATAACTCATAAATCGGTTTACTTTACCATAGATTGGGCAAGGGCTCGAAATTACCTTGAGGAGAAGGTGTTAGGCACCCCTCGAGGTCCAGAACGGTGGGTCCCATCCAAACTTAATTTAAGCGAATTAATCTTTAAATTAAATAAAGCCATTTAAACAAATAGAAATCATTCAAAAACGGGAATTAAAGGGGGTCCTAGGTTTATTAGCCTATAGGATCACTTCCACGCAATAATCAGTAACCTTCCTCAAATAGAGGTGTTACACGTAGCATTAGCGCACATGTCATCATCTACTTTACTACCCAATTACCCTTCCCCTTTTTCATTATCATCTAAGCGTTCTAATAGTATTCGGTACGTATCCTATGCGTACTCTAACCGTCCCTTACCTATGTCCCTGGAGGTGTTCAGGACCTCTATTTTAAGGTGGTTCTAGACTCACCTATGTTGCTTAAAAGGAGAAATCTAAGATACAAACAGAATTAAGTAGGACTGTCACATAATGAGCAATTAAGGGGGATTATATTTACCTCCACAAATAGGCAAACAACTGCACATTATTCAAACACGCAGTATTTATGATTTAGGGTTCTATAGGCAGGATATCTAAATGATCACAAACAAAATATACAACAATTTTATTAAAGCGAGGCGGTGAGCACCTAACAGTTTGCCTACTGGTTTTTTTGTCACTTAGTGAATCTGGGCACGTTTATAAGCATTCAAACAAACACGGTTTTGAACCTTTAGAATTTTAATTGTCCTACAGGCTTGCCTACGTGATAACCGGGCAAGATCCTATAGACATGGTATCTCATTAGTCAGACCATAATCATAAATCAGTGATTGATTTTAATAGGCATATTTCATCTTTTAGATCCTATATGCATGCTTTCTATGTGATGAAACTGATTACAAGCATTATGCCATAGAAACTGATTATATATATTTTTTCTCTATAGGCATGATATCTAAGTGTTGAAGCTAATTTTACACTTATTTCCTATATGCATGATATCTAAGAGAATAAAGGCATTAGCCAATTTTCAAGCAAATTCAACAAGAAAACACCTAGAAACATGATTTCTAATGCAAACATGGAGGTTTTGAGAACATGATTATTAATGCGGAATTGATAAACTACCTAGAAGCAGAATTTCTAGGATGAAAATTTAGCATAATGAGATAAACCCTATGAACATGGTTTCTAATGCATATAAATATTATCACAATAGCTTAGGGGCATGATTTCTACCCGGATATGATAAAAGATATATAAAATCCCTCCCAAGCTTTTACTAATAATCCCATACCTGTTTTATAAAGATTATTATTACAGACAAAAAATTACATAATGAAAATCATTATACTATAGGGAACCTTGGTAGGCCCATTGTCGATCCTGGAAGCCATGCCTTCCAGTAAGTCTGAGGTACACCAATAGTCCATAATACACCAAATGGCTTCTGGTGTGTCAAAGTTCCCAAGGGCCTCAAGGATCCCGAGCAATGCTCACACCAGAACCTTTTCAAAGAACAATTTTTGTGAACAAGTTTGGAAAGGCCAGCCCAGTGTGTCAGAGTTCGGAGGAGTCTCATGGACTCTTAGGCAGTGCTCACACAAGAGGGGCAGGACCCTAGATATCTAAGAGTAGGAGTTGAAAATAGTATGTCAAAGTAGGAGGTAATTTTAGGAAAAAAAAATAGTTTGGATTTTAGAAGTGAATAAAACAGATTACTAGATTACAAGAACTATAAGAAGGACCACATTTAGCCGATGGAGTTCAGACATGAACTCAGTAGTGAAACAACAGACAAAATAGGGTCACAATCAATTCAAAAGGTTTCACATTTTCTGGGATTGAATTAGCTCATTAGATATTACTAGGTGAGCGTATAGGTATATATTAAACAGAGATCAACATGCTGGGATCAAGTTACTGATCAGGCAGTCATATAGAAAAAGTAGTAAAGTTGAGAGCATAGATATCATGAAATAATCAGGAACCTGCTAAGGTAAACACATAAAACAAGACAGGAGTTAAAACATGCTAGTGGAGAAACAGGTAAACAAGTACCCTGGATAAAATATGACTATGCTAAGGTGTGTTAACCATACTAACACATTGGACAACACAAAATCACAAGAGTTACAGCATGCTAATGACAGAAACATAAGGGCAAATAGAGATAGACATGTAGTTTAAAAGCAGTAAATAGGGAGAACATATGTCTAATTACATAGCATATTGAAGGATAACAAAAGTGGAGACATACCAGTTAAGAGGTAGCAACAGAAAAGTGAAAGCAAATAGGATCCAAAAGTCTAGCCTTGGCTTTTAGCCGGCTAGACAGAACAGCAAACAGAAAGAACTACAAGTGAGAGTGTGTGAGTAAGAGTTTGTGTGTGTTTCTCTATATGTGTTTGTGTGTTTTCAAAATCAGAATGGGGGGATTATATAGCACTTAGCAGGGTAAAACAAATAAGGCAAAGAATATTAGAGTTCATAAATAAGGTATACAAATAAAACCAACCAGTTAATTGGGGCTTAACCCAACTAATTAGTACAAACAAAATCCGGGAAAGACACCTTAAAATAAGGAAAATCAATTACCAACCCAGATTAGTATTCAAATAAGGCAGGAAATAAGTCATAGGCTATTTATAAGTCGGTTAGAGTAAATCAAAACCTAGAAATCAGGCTAATAAACTAATTAAGGCAAGTACTACCAATTAGGAGTCACAATTAAGGAAAATAGGTAAAAATCACAGAGAAGTACTAATTTCAATAGAAAAATATGATTTCAAACCCTAATGAGGCGGATAAAATCAAGTAACGGGAAAATATTGAAACAATCAATGAGATAAGCAGAAACCCTAGGTTTTAGAACATAGGCATGAAAAATTAGTCGAACCAGTAAATGGAATAAAATTTAAACACTTAGAAACTTTAGAAGCTTTTGCAGAGAACTAAAAAAATGAAACCCTAACCTTAAAACTGATTAATAATACAGAAGAAAAAAACAAAAAATAGAAGGTTTTTAAAGAAAAATACCAGATAAACTTAAAATCATCCCAGATCTACAAGGATCTGAACAGACTCAAGTAGAAAGAGATTAGGGTTTTGAAGAATGGAATGAGGTGGAGAAATCCAGTGAAGAACCAGAGTTTCAAGCCATAAACATGAAGATAACAATACTCACAAACATAGAGATGAACACAGGCAGGTTCATCGAGAAAGTGAAGAGTTGAAGGCAAGTCTGTGTTGAATCTCTTCGAGATTCCATCAAATAACAAAGAAATCGAATTTCCAGTAGAGATATGAGGCCGGATAGGGCTTGAGATAAAATAGAAAAGCCATGGATTGAAGGGTTTCCGGCCACGACGACTAGGGTTAGGGGAGAGCTTGAGAGAGAGAAGAGAGGAGGAGGGATTCAAGGGCGGCCGAGTTGAAGAAGTGATTAGGGTGAGGGTGTTAGGGGTTAATTTAAAAAGGAAATGGATCCTGGACCGTTGANCTATGATTTTAATTGGGTGGGGGGGGGGGAGGGGTAATAATTTGGGCTAAGGTCCTAAATTAAATCAAATTAAAAGAGGCTACTTGTTAAATAATTGATAGAATAATTTTAAAAATTGTTAATAAATGATAAAAAATAATTTTTATGCATAAAACTGATTTAAAATAATTACTTAATATTATAAAAATAAAAAAGGTCATTTTCTTGTAAAATAAGGTAATTATGCACCCGTGAGCTATTATTACAAAGTTATTACAATTATAATCCTAAAATGTAAATACGACTATTCATGAAATATTTAAAGCTTAGTGTAAATATAAATGATAAAATTATGCAATAAAATTGTCATAAAACCAATGGTGATGTAATTAGTAATTGTCCATATAATAAAAAATACTGGGATAAATTAATTAAAAAATATTTAAAAATGTAAAAATTATGAAAAAATATTAATTGATGCTCATGCGTTGTTTTGAAGATATCTATGCATTTTGGGAATAATATAGGGAAAGATTGGGTATCAACATAGTGTATAAACACAGGTTTTCTGGTGAACTATTCCCATAGACTTACATAGGTCTTGCATTGCTAAATTTACAAACTCTCCACCATTGTCAGACCTAATTGTCTGTACTATTCCATTGAATTGTGTTTGGATCAGCTTAAGAAATGACTTAAAAATAATCATAACATCACTTTTAAATTGCAAGAGAAAGATCCAAGTCACACGAGTATAATCATCTACAATTGTGAGGAAGAATTTATTACCATCAAATGTTGGTGTACTGCAAGATCCCCATACATCTAAGTGTAACAATTGAAAAATTCTAGTAGTTTTAATATTGCTCAATGGAAAAGGCTATCTCACATGCCTAGCCATTGGACATATACAACAATTATCTATTATAGACTTGAAATCTTCCAATTTATACTCTAGCAGTTCCTTTAGAGATCTTCCAGATGCATGTCCTAACCTTGTGTGCCATAGAAATATATACTCATTTATTATCTGTACACTAGTCCTTTAACAGTTGGTGGTGTATTATTTTTAGCCTTAAGAGAAGACTTTGGGACCAACAAGTAAAGTCCATATTTATCTCTACCAATCCCCCTAACCTTCCCATTTGAGAGGTCCTGGAATAAGAAAAAATCAAGGTAAAAGGAGACAAAGCAATGTAAGTCTAGTGTTATCTTTGACATTGAAAGCAGGTTGTATGCAAACTTATGAACATACAATACAAACTTCCCTTGTTTATGTGGTTTTACAATTACCAACATGTGAACTCTTTTGTCTCTAGTATGACTAATGTTCTTAACATCTATTAACTTTCCTAAATCAGCTACCATATGTTTGGTTGCTCCTGTATCGATTATCCAATTTTACTTTGCTATCTTAGAAAGAAATAAGTTGTACCTTCTGTGTTAGCCATTGCTTCCTTTGGAGGATCTGCTGTGAGATAAGATGCTCTTTTCCAGTTTCCTTCTCTTATTGCCTCTGGTATCTCTCCTCTTCTATGATCAATAGCTGCAAAGTTTGGGTTAAGATTCTTAACCTGCACATTATATGATGTGTTTGTGTTCCCTTTATCTTGTTCTTGAAGTCCTGAGAGTAGCCAATTATCTTGTAGCATCCCTCTTTTGTATGGCTTTTATGTGAAAGAAATCACATTGACATTCCAGTTTCTCTTTGGTTTCTGATGGTTTTAGTAATTTCCTCCTTTACCAGCTAGCAAAGCAGCCAAATCAATCCCTTCACCAACAACAGAGACATTAGCTACTAACCTCTGATTTTCCCTTTCAACAAACATTGCATATGCTTTGTTGATGCTTGGTGTTCGATTGGTCATACGAAATTTGTCTACGGACCTGGTCATATTTGTCATTTAAACCCATTAGAAACTACAATACCTTTTTCTTTTGCATGAATTCGATGAAGTTCTTTGATCTTGCACAGTCACATGGAGGAGGGACCATGCTGTCAAACTCTTCCCACAAATTTTTGAGCTTAGAGAAGTAAGCTGAAACATTGTCTATTCCCTGAGTTATTGTTGCTATAGGTTTGTGTAATTGATACACTCAGGATGTATTCACTTTATCAAATCATTCATTCAGATCCTCCCACATTTTTCTCGCATCTATTGCATATAGTATTCCAATAATCACTTTCTTACCCTAGGACAACAACATTGCATCTATCTCGTTGATGACCTAGTTCCGTATCAAAATCCCCCTTTTTAGAGTTACGGCGACTAACCCTACCTTTTTCTTTCCTAACAGTTGAATCTCCATCGCACGACTCTAGGTGGAATAGTTTTCTGAACTAGTCAACTGAATTGAGATGATCGGAGCCTCGGTGGTGTCCGATGGGTAATGAAATAGTGGGTGATTATAGTCTAGATCAGTTTTTGCTTCCATTGTTAACTCTTATACAGAAACTGCAATTCGAACGAATTCAACTTGCAATCGCGATTTTACCGCTCTGATACCATGAAGAAGTTTGAGTGAATAAACAATGGAATCCAATCTGATAATGCCTGAGTTTGAGAGAGAAGAGAAGAAGTATATTGTTGTATTGAGAAAAATGAAATGAAACGTGTACGGTTACATTGAGCTAACTACACATATATAGACAACTCATTTCCACTAGCCGCCTAACTAACTCCCACGTGTACACATACTTACTATTAACAAAGTGAAATAATAATCTGCTACTGTTGTACACTAATTCTTCATGTAATTCCTAATTCATCAAAAGAACGCCTGGTTATAATCTGCTAACTACATAATATTGAGCCTTTTACTAGCACTCCTAGTTAACAATTTCACATATTACTACCTCTATTGCACTAACGTCAAAAACAACGCTGTAGGAATCAATTCCTAACAATAAAACTTCAATGTCTAATCAAGTCCTTAAAAGTCAACAGAAGTAAACCTAGCCCCGCTTGGTCAAAATCCCAGTGAAGAAGTAAATCCTGATTACCCATAACCCCACAAGTCCAAATATATGATTATATTCCAAAATCGAGTCCAAATCGAATACCAAATTACCAATTTTTACTCTCCCAAATAATAGTCAAAACCCCTAGATTTCTCTTTCAAATCCAATGATCAATGTGTAATAATCCATGGCGAAACAAGATATAACATGAAAATTACGTAGAATTCACTTTATCCTCTTGCCTTGTGTGAAAATGCTCTTAAAAAGTTGTTCTCCAAGTTTTTGGTTGAAAATATGAAAGAATGGGCTAAATTCCCGAAATAAGTTTTATCCAGTGATACCTTTTGCGAACGTGGCCACTGCCTCGCGTTCGTGAAGAAAGAAATGTAACATTCCTAACTAACTCTTTGCGAACGCGGATTCAAACTCATGAACGCGATGTAGAATATCCCCAGGACTATGCAAACATGAGCCCCCTACAGCGAATGCAATGACCAAGCTCCAACCAACCCCCAACCTGCCTCATCTCTATGCAAACACGACCACCAAGGCGCGAACGCGAAGGCCAATTTTCCACACCCACTACGAACGTGACCCCACTATTGCGAACGCAAATAAGAAAATTTCCATCTCAAAAATATAATCTGCGATTGTGATCCAATCTCCGCGATCGCGAAGAAGGGCCTGATACCAGAAAAAAATCTACAACTTCCAAAATACTTCGGGTGGTCCGAAACTCACCCGAGCCACCCGGAAACTCGTCCCATCACACCAATAAATCCATAAACACTATTCGAACCTATCCACAATCTCATAACACATACAAAAACATCACACCATCGAATTAAAGGCCAAATTACAAATTGAAATTCTCTTTAAGTTCTAGAACATTCAAACTTCAAACCAAGCGTCTGATTCAAGCGTAGCCAATCTGGATTGCAACCAAACTTTGCACACAAGTCCCAAATGATAAAACAGACATATTTCAAGCTCCAAAGTGATAATTTCAATCCGATAGGATCAAAGTCAACTCCAGGTCAAACCTAAGAACTCTCCAAACCTTCAAATTTCCAACTTTCGGCAAATAGCGCTAAAAATCCTAAGAACTCCCAAATCCAAATCCGAACATACACTTAAGTCAAAAATCATCATACGAACCTACTGGGATTATCAAATTACCAATTCGCGGTCATTTACACAAAAATCAAACCTTGGTCAACTCTTACAACTTAAGCTTCTAACAAAGGAACTAAGTTACAATTCACTTTAAAGACTTTCTGGAACCAAACCAACCATAATGAACAAGCATACGAAACATGTTAAATGGGAAAACGAGACTCAGATACACAAAATGACCATATGGGTCGTTATAATGACGCCTCTTCGTCGTCATTCGTTTATAATGACCATTTGGTCATCATTCTTACCAAATGGGTTTTGACCCATTTTATTTTTCTCATTTGTTATAATTAAATTTTACGGTGACCTATTGCCCACCTATTTTAATGTAAAGTGGAACTAATATTCCTAAAGGTGTGCACCTCAATTCTAAGTGCGTGAGAAGAATATTTTTTTTGTCTTTTTTCTTCACCATCACCATCTCCTCTAACAACGCCACCTCCTCCACCTTTTCCATTACTGTACCCCCATTTTACAACTGCCACCACTACTTTCTTGCACCAACTTCACCATTATTTATCTTTATTTTTCTTGTCTTCTCCACCATTTTCTCAGAAAATTGAAAAGGGAACACATCATAAATTGATTGCCATAAGAACAACAAGATCTTAAAACTTCATAAATTATTCATTTGCTTGAGCTCCCAACAATTGTATTTTGTCTCTTTTCATTACCAGGAAATCAATCCGGAAAGTCAAAATAAAATCTTGAATTCTCTGTTTGTAAATTCAGATTTAACGAACCATTTTTTGATACATAATAAAGTAAACATATGATTCTTGATTTTAAAGTGGGAAGAGGAAGATTAAATTAAAGCAGAGAAATTCCTCGATTTACTCCCCACTTTTATCTACTTTTTGTACAAACTCACCCAAGAAAAGTATTTCATTTCCTGCAGGTAGTAGCTCATTACAAAATAAAATCGTAGAGAATGCTTTTTTTTTTTTTTTAAAAAAGAAGAGATGAATGAAAAGGAAAATAAAATAATTAACCAACAATAAAATAAATGGAATACAAAGTTTTGATGTGAAAATACTATCCAATACTCATTATTAAAATATCAATAGTATTAAAATACGTATTACGCATATATCTCGTCTCAAGGAGTATAATTAAAAAAAAAAAAATTACATAAGTAGTATTTTAAAATCTATTTGAGTTATATAAAAAATTTAATAAAACTATAAAATTATGAAAATGATGAATTTTAATCGTATTCATATAACTAAAAAAAATACTTTTACCCATAGAAGTCTTCAAAACCTTAAAATTTAGTTATGCCAATAATAATTTTGTCACGATTCAAAAACTGCGCATGTCGTAGAACTAGGCAAGCCACTATCCAACTATTTTAATACAATAAAAGCTTTGAAAATATAGGAAGCAATTAATATTTAAGAAAAAACCTTTTTGAAATCGAAATAAATCGCAACACAGTACAATCTATCCCGAAACCGGGGTGTCACCGAGTACATGAGTATTTATGCCAGAATACAGTCTACTACAATGTATAAAGAGTAAGAACTGAAATATAGATAAAGATAATGAAGGAGAGTCAAAGCCTGCGAATGCCATGCAGCTACCTCGATAGTCCCCGATATCCCGTCTCCTCAATCAGCAACCGTCGTGACCGAAAGTGTAATGATCCGACTGGTTATTTTGTGTTCTAGGACCCCGTGCCCCTAAATGAGATTCTTCGTAGTTTCTTTTACTGATTTATGACTTGCGGGGATGGGTAGTTCGAGGTTTGGAGGAGCTTTGAGTAGTATAGGAAGACTTAGTTCCTTAAGGTTGGCCTTAAAGGCCAAGTTTGACTTCAGTCAATATTTTCAGTAAACGACCCCGGAATCGAGATTCAAAGATTCCAGTAGGTTCTTATGATGATTTCGGACTTGGGGTGTGTGTTCGGAACGGGTTTCGGATGACCTGGGAGCGTTTCGGCGCAAAATAGTGAAATAAGAATGTCCTTAAGTTCAAATTGAGGTTTGGAACGTGTTTTTGTGTTATCGAGGTCCGAACGGGATTCCGATACCAGAAATAGTTCCGTTATGTCATTTATGACTTGCTTGAAAAATTTGGTGCACATATGACGTATATTTTTATCCCAAACATATAAATAGACCCAAAAACACAAGTTTGGGAGGAGGATGCCATTTTTGGAGAGAATATACACACAAGATCATTGAAGAAGCAAAAGATTATCAATTTTCTTCATCTTAATCTAGTATTTTCCATTTATACAATTGTTTAAGNTTATGTTTTGCACCATAAATTGGCTAGCCTAGTATCACGATAGGCGACATCACAGTCAGTTTAGCTTTGGGGTCGTGACACCTGGGTATGGAGTCGCCTTTATTAGGAAGCACTTTATCCCCAATGTGAGACTTTTCGGCGCGAATCTGGATTTAGTCGGGCCCCAATGCGCATACTGGACACCCGGTGGAAAACTCAAAAAAAAAGNTTGTTTAAGTCTAGTATGTGTGGCTAAACACCCATTGTTCTGGGGTTGTGGTTTAGCCATGAATATTGTTATTCGATATTAACTTAGCCTTGATTATAATTCGCTCAATATATGGTTGTTTTTTCAATTTTGCATTTAATTTCTTAATTGTTTGGCCATCAATTAGGTTCTATATACTATCTATGTTATGCTTTGGAAAGCCGTATATAGATTAGAGAAGAATT